>ML110667.1:35991-51973 GCA_003697995.1 Taxidea taxus jeffersonii | reverse complement strand
GGGCTTCTCACAGCTGGTTAGGGCAGAACCATAAGGGCTGGAACAAGGTTGTATCTCTCTTCATCCGGAAATGCTTTTCACTGTATCATACAGTTTTCCCCCAGAGCAAGTGCTTCCATCACTAAGAGTTTGTACATTCATTCATTTGCAGTGAGGTTGCAGTTTGATGAAACTTCAAAAAAAATTTTTTTTTTCCATGTAGTCATTGCCAGAAGCTTTGTAGTAGTAGAAACATCCAGTCACACTTTCTTTTCTTGGGGAGAATTGAGAGTGGTCCTTTGGTGTTAACAGATACAGGGCAATAAAGCCTCTTTGTTGTGGTTTGAGAAAGTCTAGCATTCCCCCCCATATCTCCTGGTCCATAAAGCTCACAGAATACTTCAGACTGGAGGACACACTTGTGTAGGAACTCTCTTAGTTAGCATGACTACCTACCATAACAGATGAACATGAACATCTCAGTAGCTCAACGCAGTGTTTTATGTCTCTCTCACATAGAGATTCATTTTTAGGGGGACCACATTAGAGAGCAAGGCTCTTTCTCTTTTGTGGGTCCATTCTCCCTTGTGGTCTCTGTGATCTTCTGAGTCTAAAAGACAGACAGAGGAAGAGAGAGAGGAGCTTTTCATGGACCTCCCTTCTCCCACCTTACATTGGGCAGAACTCTGTCATATGGCTACACTTACTGGCAAGTAAGGATGGGAAAAGTAGTCCACCTCTATGCCCAGAAAGATAACCAAATGATTTTGAAAGACAAGTGGTCATCTCTGACTTTCAGACCAAGGGGAATCTTGAGAAGAAAGTGGTGATAACCCTCCACCTTCGGAGGTTCAACTTTATAGTACTTGTTCTTTTTCTTTAGAGAGAGAGAGTGCGTGAGTTGGGGTACGGGGTGGGAGGGGGACGGGAGGGGCAGAGAGAGAGAAAGAAAGAGAGAATCCATGCCCGACATGGGGCTCAGTCTCACAACCCTGACATCATGATTGGAGTCGAAATCAAGAGTCAGATGCATAACTGACTGAGCCACCCAGGTGCCCCCAAACTTATAGTATTTCTGAAGAACTAGGGTAGAGCAGAGGAGGTTGGGCTATGTAGAGGGGACTTCACCATAAGGGAGAAGATAGACTTGCCTGTTGATTCACCTCAAAGCCAAGATCATGTTTTTCATGAGGGAAGATTAGTTCCAAACATAACCTATGGATGAAGTTAGAAATCCCTCCTTATCCAAATGGATATTTTTATATATTGTTTATGTATTAAATTATAATCTTTTGATTTAAAAGATTTAAATATAAATGTTTTAATATATTGTTTACATATTAAAAGAGCTGTGTACTGAAGAATTGCATATATTCGGAGGAGCCCATACCCCAATATAATACCATTTAATACCATGAAATAACCCATTCATTCATTCATTTTTTTTTTTCAGCAAAGCTTATTGAGTACCTACTGTATGCTTAACAAATTCTAGGTGGTGGGATACTGTTGTCCCTGCCCTCATGCCTTCAATAATAAATAAATAAGATTTCAAGTAGCCATAAACGCAATGAAGAAAACGGAGTTTGGTTGCAAGGTAAAGGGATAGAACGTGACTAGGTAAGAAGGGTCTGGCACTCTTCTAAAGCGGCTAGAGCAGGATATGGCGAATTGTTCCAAGGGAGAGAAAGGCTTCCTTTCCCCATTTCTAAGACCCAGTGAGACTTCTGCTGGGCCAAAAAAATATTGATAACCAAACAATTTTCTGTGTTTGGTCCAAGACTACTCCGTGTTTCTGGACCTCTTGCTGTCAAGAGCCACACTAGGCAGCCATGGTGATGAAAACAATAGCATAATATGAGCTTTGGGTGTAGACTCATATTTTCCAGTGTTTCTCTGTAGAGGACAGTAATTAAGAATGACACCTCATGCCAGTGAACACCCCTGGGAGTCTCAGACTTACCTCAGGAGGTACAACTCCTTAGAAATGCACCGATGAGGGAGCAGGCATCAGGATTGCGCAGTTTGAGTGGGATGGTAACAAACGTGGCACAACCTTCAATTGAGAGGAGTTAGCCTGAAGGAAAAGAGAGAGCTTGACAGAAAAATCGAAGCCGTCCATGAACACATGCTTATGCTCCCACTGTATGTGAAGCCCTTTGCCCTGTTCCCTAAATCGCGGTGTGTAGCCTCTTGGGCTGCTTCATGTGCCCCTTCATGAATACGTGAGCACATTTTTTCCTCCCTGAGGCGCTTCTCCCTGAAAGGCCACTGACTTCCCGCTCTTACTAACTGTTCTGCAGGTGCTTCCCTCCTGAGGGAACTCGGCCTCGTTCCGCTTCATGACTAGGCAGCTGTAGGGGTCCCGCAGGGCAGTATTTTTACCTTATCCTGGGATCCAGCTGCAACATGTGTGCTCTCATTCTGACCCTCCCAGGTCACCCCAGGGCTGCCAGAAACCACGGGTCCCCGTTGTGTGCCGGTTCTCCAAAGTCAACCTTGTCATTACGCAGATGCTCTCAGAGGCCACATCTGAACACCATGCCAAAACAACTAGTCCAGAAGGAACACTCGGTCAATCTGGTTTGTCAGAGAGCCAAAAAGTAAGACATTTGTTCGATTGAATTCATGTAAGAGTTGGTTTGTTTTATTTTTAGCTGAATTTAGTCTTGTTAGCTGGCGTATCTAGGCAGAGTTCTCGTCTCCTAGGGTTACAAGACCTCACGTAGTCAACAGCCACCACAACAAAAATGTGTCTGCTTTCCCCCGCCAAGGTCTTCGTCTTATCTCCCTAACACTGTGAAGAGCAGTTGAGGGCAAGAACTGTGTCATCGTCTCCATCACACAGGGTAGGTCTGTCTTAATATTTGTGTCAGTCAGGGGCCCTGCCAGGAAAGAGGTGGTCCACGCAATTGGAATCACTTGGAGAAAGTGCAGCAGAAGGACAATTTGCAAAGGTGTAGGCAGGTGGAGGGAAATGCCAGGGGATAGGGCAGCGACTCAGGCTAGTAACAGAACTCTGGCTAAGCCTGAAGGGACATGAGGGGCAGCCACCTTTGTCCAAGGAGAGCATCCATTTTATGTCTCATCCATAGCAGGAGAGCTGGGGGGAACTGAACCCCAGCCTCACTCTCCTCCCTTCCATAGATGGCCTCTCTGGGGTCCCTTGTAGCCAGACTCACCTGGCACGAAGGCACAGAGCTATAGATATGACTCATATCTCTCAGCCTCCCGGAAGACAGAAGACTCCAGAAGGGTGGAAAGTAGAGCCAGAGGAACAGACAGAAGGTGTCCAGCCCAGTACTGTGTCAACTAATTTCCAGGAGAATTTGATTTCACACCCTCCCTGGATCAGCATCTTACTTTTCAAGTAAAGCAGTCTTGTGGATTCACAGACTCTTGAGCTTAGGGGAATTTGAAAGCACCAACTCCTCTGGGATGCAGAAAATTTCTCTCAAGTCCATCCTCTTTTTGAATGCCTCTGTTGGTAGGAAGATCACTACATGTCAAGGCATTTGAAGGCCCATCTAATGAGAAGCCTCTGCAACCCAGCCCCCTTTTCTCTGGTTTCTAGGGTTCTAGGTCACCAGAACAAGTATAAATCTCCAACTCTCTTTCACAAGGAAGAATGTTAGAGCCTTAAAACTCCACATCTGGGTATGGGGTGAGGAGGAGAAGCTGCAAAGCTTGGGCTGATCTCCCACGCCAAGGCAGAAGGGATCTCGTCTTGCAGAGAGGGTGGAGAACCACTTCTCTCCTTACATCCCACCACAAACTCCTCTAAAATTCAGAGCATCCTAAAAATGAAGACACGACTGTGAAATCCCTGAGAACCAGAGCTGGGACCCTTCAGACAGATTTAATTATATTTCAAAGCCACACACTCCCCTCTGCAAGACAGAGGAATCCAACAGCGATGGCCAATGGCAGCCAGTGTCCTTAATGAAAACCTAGCACTAAAAATACCCTCGGCCAGCTCCGAGGACCGCCCTGCTGCCAGCCTGTTCTATTTCTTCTTCTCAAAAATCCCAGCCTGCCGAAAGCACTCCACATGGGAAGGGCTGGGTTGTTTGCAGGAATCAGTGTAAAATGTAGACAGTAGTTTATTTGTTAGGCTGGTAACACATGAGAAATGGAGGAGAGATTTGTTTTCTGTAGCAGGAGGCAGATCAAGCCAGCTGGCAACATGCCTGAAACAAATGACCAAGAAACAACTAGATCTGTGTGAAACTTGGTGAGAAAGTTTGGAGTCCGTCGGGCAGGGAAGGGGCCACCAGTGGAAGATAAAATGGGCAAGCGGAGAAGACAAAGAAGATTGTCGAGTCCTCTTACGGGGAAACTCACTGCCCTATTTCTTTTGCACCCGCTTTAAGAGCTGAAATTAAATTGGGTTGGTTCCCTTTTTTGGATTTCTCTTCAACAGCTGTAAGCTTTGAAAGATCAAGTGAGGACTAGAAAGAAGTAGTTTTGGTTGTCACCGCACTGTTTGCTGTGGAAACTCAGATGCCACGACAACCTTGAGAGACACGTGTTGTAAGCCCATTTTTTTTTAACCGTACAATTATTTTTAAATTTACATTCCATAAAATTCACTTTTTTTTTTCTGTATAGTTAGCTCTATTTGAGTTTTCGTGTTGGCATCTGGTTGTGTAATCTCCACAGTGAAGATACAAAGCAGTTCTGTCACCTCAAAACGCCCCCCTCGCACTAGACTTTTCCCCTCACAAACTTCTCCGACCCAGCACTAACCCCTGGAAACTATTGTTCCTCTGTCCCTATAGTTCTGTCTTTTCTAAAATGTCATATACATGAAATCATATAGCATAGAGCCTTTTGAGTCTGTCCTGGCCACATTTTACAAATAAGTCAAAGGACGCTCAGAGAAGTTCAGTAACCTGCCCAGGGTCACACAGCTAGAAAAGCAGAAATTTGAGTGCAAGCGCACTGATTCCAGATCTTATCCTTTCTCCCCAGTGCTGAGCTGGAGCTCTGTTTCCTCATCTCCCTCATCAAGATTGTGGGGAGGAGTGAGTGGGAAGGGGTGGGGGAGGGTCGGTGGCACAATGAAATCATGGATGCGGAAAGACTTTGGAAAATGCAAAGCCCTTTGTGCAAGGCAGCATTGCTTCTTGTTTGTAGCAGTCTTTGTCCCAGGCCACGCATTTGCGGGAGGGCATTGAGCTCTTCAGATGACCCTACTGAACTCAGTGGCATACTTTTGAACCTAGCCCTATCAGTCTCTTTAAAGAAACTCTCTCTCCCTCTCTCTGTCTCTCTCTCCATCTGTTAATGTAAGAAGCACCTCAGGAAGCCAGAGGACCTATCTTGACTGAAAAAAAGAATCACTGCTTTCCACAAACACAGATTTATTTATGGGCTTGGGGTCGTGCAGGGGTGCTTTGGTCATCCGAAGGGATGTTTCTATTCTCAGGACATGAAAGTAACTGCTATGAAATAGAATTTGACTTGACTATTATGTCACAAGAAGTAAACATCATCTGCTGGCCTGATGGCTTGGGTGCCTCTCTCTAAACTTCTTCTGCCAAAGTCTTTGAAATGTTTGCTTTCGGGCTGGATTCAACCATCAGAATATTTAGAGAAACACATGCCGGAGCCCCACAAAGTAGATCCCTCTCTTGGAAAAGATAAACCTGCAAAGCTGTGGTTTTCTTGAAGCCACAGAAGTATGAGTGCTGTTCCTTCCTCCATCCCTGGCCCCCTCTAAATGTTATCGAAAGCAAAGGTCATCCCTCTTTGTTACTGCTGCAGATGGGGCAGTTGTAACAACAGACCCAACCAAGGCTCGTGAGATACCTGGAGGGTCGCTTGGCTCCCACACTGCCCAGTGGAGAGATGACGCCGGCCACACGTGCAATTTCTAATTCTGTAGGACCCCTATCTTCAAAAGCAGAAAGAACTAATTGAAATTCATTTTAGTAATATGTTTTAAACCCGTATATCCAAAATCCATAATCAACATGCAATTATTCATGAGGTGGGTTTGTTCTCACCCGAGAAAACGACAATGTGTTCTGCTCACAGAGTTCAAGGATTAAAGGACATAGTCCAACCGAAGGGCATGACATGTGGTAAGTGGCGGATGATGTGAGTTGTTACTAGAAGCATCATCGGTATTACTGTTTCGACCAGTATCATGATTCTTACCATTGCTATTCAGAAACCAAACCTCGGGGCACCCAGGTGGCTCAGTAAGTTAAGCATCCAACTCTTGATTTCATCTGAGGTCAGGATCTCAGGGTCGTGTCCAGTTCTACACTCAGCAGGGAGTCTACTGGAGATTCTCTCCCTCGGCCACTCCCTCTGCTCATGCTCTCTCTCTCGCTCTAAAATAAATACATCTTGGAAAAAAAAAAAAAAGGAAGGAGAAGAAGAAGAAGAGGAGGAGGAAGTCATAATCAAACCTCACCAGTCTGTCTTTGGATGTCTTATGGAAATGGAAATCAGAATCAGATTCACCACCTCCGAGGTGGAGGGGATTTAGGAAAAAGGCAACGAAAGGAATGAATCATGTTTTACAGCCCTCAAGAGTTAAAAAAAAAAAAAAAACAACAACAACAACAACAACTGGAGGCACCTGAGTGGCTCAGTTGGTTAAATGTCTGCCTTCAGCTCAGGTCATGATCCCAGGGTCCTGGGATCGAGCCCCGCATCGGGCTCTCTGCTCAGCAGGGAGCCTGCTTCCTCCTCTCTCTCTGCCTGCCTCTCTGCCTACTTGTGACCTCTGTCTATCAAATAAATAAATAAAATCTTTAAAAAAATTATTTCCTCCATGTTATCTCTTTGACAGTCATACTTAACCTATAATGTAGAAACTATTTTATCCTCTTTATGGATGAGGAAAGGGAGGCTCAGAAAAGTTAGGTGAGGCATTCAGAGTCACCCAACCAGAGCAGGAGGGCCAGGACTTAACTACAGGGCTTTTATCCCCAAAGCTATTTCTTTAATAAACCTCACGAAACCAGCAGAACCTTGGGCCTGTCTCTGGGCAAGTTGCCTGAGCTGGGCAAGTTGCCTGAGCTTTCAGAGCTTCTTGTCTCGTCTGTACCCCAGTAATTTCTTTGACACAGGAGTTGGGAAGGTTAAATGTGGTGGGTTTGTAGACTGAGTAACAGAACACCCCACAGAGAGTCAATGTACACTCTGTTTCTTAAATCAGAACTTTGCGTAAATCAGAACTTTTCTTAAAGTCTCTTAAATCAGAACTCCTACTGGACCCTCAAGCTGGATGTTGCGTTAATTGGATACCAGTGTACACTTTCGGTAGAAACCATCAGTGTCCAGTAGTCTTAAAGCTACACTTCTTTCAATGAGAAAGATCACTGAGGCTTAGGGCTGAGCACTGGCATCATGCCTTTTATGCATGTCAATTGTCTTCACTGTCCCCATCTGGCTTCACAAGGTTTTGTTCCACTGTGAAGCATTCCTCATCCCACAAGATCCCGTGAAGAGGCCTCATCTTGAAGCCATCACTGCCATCCGGCTAGCAGACACTGTGCTTAACTCTTCAGTGAAGGCATAACGGGAGAAGAATTAACCCACATCAAGAGAAGTGTGGCTCGACGTCTTAGCAGGACACATATGGCTGCCTCCCATGGGACAGTTGTGGAGAATTTAATAAAAGTCAAAAATTGCTTATAAAAGTGTGGGCAGGGTTAAGAGAAACCAGCAAGGGGTGGCATAGAGCCTTGTGCTTAACTGCAGAGGGGCTGTGTCGGGCTAAGCTTGAATGGGCAAGGAGACAGACCCAGAACTTCTCCGGAGTGCCAGCTGAGCTTGAGGGCTGTCTGACAGGAAGCACGACCTTCAGGAGAAAGTCACAGCTAATCTGTAGAGGAAGGAAGAACGGAGGAACAAGGAAGAAGGAAAATAAGCATGATGACCTCACTCTCAGATCTCATGCCAATGCTCCTGGTTGGCTACATTCAACAGAAAGTCAGAGGGAGAAGGAGCCCATTGATGGAGTCCATGACGATCAGCCCCCGCCAGATCACAGCGCTTGGTAAAGAAGAGAGTGGAACTGGAGGGACAAATGGGAAATACACAGCACAAAATTATCATTTGATTTGGATCTTGGAACATTTCTTAAATGACCAGTAATTCTCCAGCCTCTGGATTTGAGAGGTGTTTTGGAAGAGAGCATGCCCAACCTGTTACTCTTCAAGTTCTACCCTTATTGATGGACAAAGTCATCTTCCTGCTCCCTTTCTAAATATCTTTCTTTCTGAATGGCGTTCTTCCAACCTGCACACTCTACCAGCTCTATAAACGTGTGTTCAGTGTGCGACTTAAGAAACCAGTGCAAGGCGGGACGCCTGGGTGGCTCAGTTGGTTAAGCGGCTGCCTTCAGCTCAGGTTATGATCCCAGCATCCTGGGATCAAGTCCCACATTGGGCTCCTTGCTCGGCAGGGAGCCTGCTTCTCCCTCTGCCTCTGCCTGCCTCTCTGTCTGCCTGTGCTCTCTCTCTCTCTCTCTAACTCATAAATAAATAAATAATCTTAAAAAAAAAAAGAAAGAAACCAGTGCAAGGGAACCGAGATTGACTAAGCCATATGATAAATCAGGCACTGTGCTAGGTGTTTAAAACAGTTTAACCGTAGGCTGGTTCTATCATCTAATAAGAAAGGGGGGAAATATGTTTGAAGTTCACCACTTTGAAGTGTAAACGTAAATATTATAAAGATATGTTGTAATGGAAAACTCAGTTGGGTTTTGTAGTTGGTTGGGAAATGATTAGCACTCTTCAGAAAGAAATGACTTACACCAAGAAAAATGATTTGATATGATGGAAATCTGGTGGAGGTGGGCATGGTATTTTACGGTAAGCAAGAGGAGAGACTGTATTTCACACAAACTGAAGTATTGGCCAAAATGTCTTAGTCCCTGGACCTGATTTTTATGAAGACTCTGTCTGATTTATTTCAAGCTCTTAAGGTTAGGAAGAAGTTAAATCAAAATAAAGAGGCCAGTCCCACAGAAGCAGCCCTAAGGACCTATACAGCTGCATCCCTGACTGTACAGACTATGAGACTAAACCCAAAATAGCCCATACAGTCAGTGGTCATAATGAATAGGGCAGAGAAGGAACAGGAAAAGAGAGAGAATTGGTCATGTGTCATCTTATAGCCCCAACAAAGGTAGAGATGCTTTTTCACTTCCCAACTGACTCTGGATACAGAACACATTTGGCTGCAATGACAGGGATCAGTGTAGTAGAAGTTGGGGTTTGGGGTAATTTCAAGTTTCAAAAGGGGAACTCTCTCACCTCCATAAGTAATTAGTCAACTGATTTACTTACTAACTTTCATAAATTTTTTGTTGATCGTACATCTGATAGTCATGCGGGAAATTTGACGTAATGCACACGAAGAACAATGATTAACTATCAGTCATCTTTTATCCCATCTTACAAAGATTTCTGCCGATAGCTTTTCAGTAAATCTTCATGCACATTTGGGTTTGAGGCCCATTTTCTTTTTCCTTTGACACATTTGGGATTATACTATAATTACTATTTCCTCTCAGTCCCTAATTTAAAGGCTAACTATAATCTTGGGGCACCCAGGTGGCTCAGTCTGTTAAGTGTCCGGATGTTGATGTCAGCCCAGGTCCTGATTTCAGGGTCATAAGATCAAGCCCTGCATCAGGCTCTGTGCTCAGTGCAGAGTTAGTGTGAAATTCTTTCTCCCTCTGCCCCTCCCTGCAACTCGGCTATAGATAGATGATAGATAGATAGATAGATAGATAGATAGATAGATAGATAGATAGATGATAGATAAGACTACCTAGAGGGACACCTGGGTGGCTCAGTTGGTTAAGCGGCTGCCTTTGGCTCAGGTCATGATCCCTGCGTCCTGGGATCGAGTCCCAGGGATTGCTCAGCAGGGATCCTGCTTCTCCTCTGCCTCTGCCTGCCACTCTGTCTGCCTGTGCTCGCTCCTGCTCTCTCTCTGTCTGACAAATAAATAAAATCTTAAAAAAAAAAAAGACTACCTATAATCTAAAACAATGCTTCTTTCTCAGAGACATGCATTAAAATCAATTATAGATTTAATTTTTAAAATAAAATAAAACGTTTTCCCTGGAAATTGGGACTCAGCATACATGAGACACATGGACCTTGGGTATCTTTAGATTATGATTTTATCATTTTTGATTCATAGCACCAGTTGTGAATTCGTGCACAGCATAGGAGTAGCATCCCTATAATATGAATACAAACATCCTCATTTTCAACATAGCATCATTTTTCACTGTATTTTCCTACATCACAAAATATTTCTTTTTCTATTGTAGTGAGATATACATAACATGAAATTTACCATTTTAACCATTTTTAAGTGTACCACTAACAGCATTAAGTACATTCACAATGTTGTCTAATCATCACCACTGTCTCTTTCCAAATCCTTTTCAACTTGCCAGACTGATACTCTGCACCCATTCCTCCCATACCCACAGCCCCTGGAGAAAAATAATATTTTCTACACATCATTGCATATTGATGAAATGAAATATTTTGTAGCCAACATGAACTGACTACAAAATGTTTCTTATATGGATATGCTATAGTCTACTGAGCCGTTATCATAGCTTTGGACAATTTTGTTGTTTCTAGTTTTTTTTTCTAAGGCAGCCACAAATGTCCCTATGTGTGTGTATGTTTCTGTTTGGCTCTTCTTTGCATCTTCTATTTCTCTGCAGCAATATTCTATTTTCTCATTTGTGCCAAGTACGTTTAAAGTTGCTTGTCAGAACATTTGCACAATAGGTGGCATATAGTCCTTATCACGTAATTGTATACATTAATTCATGTGCATAATATATGATTATATAATATGTAATCCGTACACAAATCATTCTCTCCTTGAAATAAACACTTGGAAGTGAATTTACTGGATGAAATGTGCAGTATTTTAAAGCTTTAAAGTTCTTGACAAAATAGCTTCATTAAATCTTTATCTTTATTATTAAGAAAGACTTTCACCTATTCTCTCTAAACATGTTTGTTAGCTATTTCTTATTTTGTAAATTATCAAGATATTTGTTCATCTGCTTGAGTTCTACTATTCATTTTATTCATTTATCCATTTTAACATTGACAGAATATTTCCCTCTTGCCAGTGATATTTGTGATAAATATTATTGCCAGTTTGTTGTTGGATTATTATCGGTGGTTTTTAGAGCATAATAATACATAATGTGAAATGTCTATGTGATCCAATCTTTAGCCTTTGGGATTGTTGTCTTTTGTTTTTACCAAAGTTCTTCCCCAAATGAGGAGTCAGTAATCATTTGTTTTTTACATATTTATGGTTTGTTTTTCCCTTAATTCTTAGGTATGCCTAAAATTGATTTAGAAATTGTGTGTCCAGGGCACTGGGTGGCTCATTGGCCTCTGCCTTCGGCTCTGGTCATGATCCCAGGGTCCTGGGATCGAGCCCTGTATCAGGCTCTCTGCTCGGCGGGGAAGCCTGCTTCCTCCTCTCTCTCTCTCTGCCTGCCTCTCTGCCAACTTGTTATCTCTGTCTATCAAATAAATAAATAAAATCTTTTAAAAAAGAGAAAAAAAAAAAGAAATTGTGTATCCAGTAAAAAGTCAACCTTCCCCCCCAACACACAAATAACTGACTCACTGCCATCAGATTATCTCTTTGTTAAAAAAGCTTCCCCCCTGATTTATGATAACATCTTTAACATGTTTGTCAGAATTCACTGTGCTGGGTCTTTCTCAGGCTTCAGGCTACCTAGTCTACTTCAGTGATTACCTTTTTAATCCTATAGCAATGCTACACTGTTACAATCATTTCATTTTTTTAACTTTTAACTTTTTATGAGGTAGAACTTCAGGAATATACAAAATAGATACAATTAAATTATGAAATCCTATATACTCATCACCCAGGTTCAACACTACAGGGTTTGGTTTTTTTTTTAAGATTTTATTTATTTATTTGACAGACAGAGATCACAAGTAGGCAGAGAGGCAGGCAGGGAGAGAGGAGGAAGCAGGCTCCCTGCTGAGCAGAGAGCCCGATGCGGGGCTTGATCCCAGGACCCTGGGATCATCACCTGAGCCGAAGGCAGAGGCTTTAACCCACTGAGCCACCCAGGTGCCCCAACACTACAGTTTTTTAAAAGGCCACAATAACAAAGCACAAGAGAAATGGCAAAGGAAAAGGAGAGAGGAGATTAATAATGTTCCTATTGCATCTTAGCCAGTTATGACTTAGTATCTACCAGTAAAATAAGTATAAAATAGTAAGACGATGGGGGGAAACAGTTGTTCCAAGAAACTTAGCTAAGGAGAATCAGTGTAGTTGAACAAAGGGTATGGGAGGTTCTGATATTCCTAAAAGGCAGGACAAAGAGAAAACCTAAGTCATATAAGAAGCACGTGAATTCATAAGAAGCAGTGAACCTTTTCTTTACATGAAATTCCAAGAGGAATGTTTTATTTAAACATTGTTGAGCAAAATGGACAATGTCTTCCAAAGTAGAATTGCAAAAGATAACAAAGCAAATTTTAGATTACTTTTTCTTTTCTCAGCTTTGGATAAAAACCAAAGTCTGTTTTTAATCACTGTCTAGAGCACATTTCCACCAAGAGCTAAAGTCATAGCATCCAGGTAAATAGTTTTTCTAAGACGCTAGAGAATCTAAGACTGTAAGTCACACATTTTTAATTAATGGTACCTGTGTCATGATGAAAAGACTGATAAATAGATATTTGTTCTTTTCTTCGGAAAAAATAGGAGATTGAGCCACCTTGCTTTTGACTGGTGATTATCAAAGTGTGGCAAAATGCTTTTTTGTGACAAGTGTTAGTGAATTTTATTTTTTGAATATTTTATGTATTTATTTGACAGAGAGCCTAAGAAGGGGGAGTAGAAGAGGGAGAGGGAGAAGCAGGCTCCCCACTGAACAGAGAGCCTAACATGGGGCTCGATCCCAGCCTGGGTGAAGGCAGATGCTTAACAGACTGAACCACCCAGACACCCCATTTTGTAAGATCGATTTTATTTATTTATTTATTTGACAGCGAGAGAGAAAATTTTAAAAATGTATGTTTTAAGGTTCTTGTTCCAGGCCAGATGGAATAAGCATGCTCTTCACCGTGTCTCCTGTTGAATGTAATTACAAAATCTTGACAGAATGCACAGAGCAGTTATTTGAGGATTCAGAAACATAATCAGTAGCAGGTGAATTAGGGAAGATTAGAATCTGAAGTTACAAAATGGTTGTGAGTTTATCATTTTTCCTCTTCCTGCATGCCCTGGCCTGAACATGTAGCAGCCCAAAATCCTAAAGAGAGCACAGCAGCGTGCACAATGCTCCAGGAGAAACCTTCTAGTCCTGTCTTGAGAAGAAGGGACCAGAAATTTCTAACCCTCAGAAACTGGGAAAATCCTCCATTTGCCTTCTTATTTCCTTCTCTTGCTTCTCTCCCACCCTGTCCCTTAAGCTGTCCCATACCGGCAACGACAAAGGCTACCAAGGAGCTGGCAAGACCCAGAACTCTGAGGGAAGGGAGTCTTCCTTCAGGATAGGTAGACATGTGATCCTAAGACAGTGGGGCAACCCCTCCATTGCATTTGATTCCTTCTCTATCCTCTTGCCAATTGGGCCCAGGCATGGGTGCAGTCACACATATGCATGACAGAAAAGGCAACTAAAGCCCCAGCTATCAGCCACAGGGCCAAAAAGAGGAGCCCAAGGAAAATGAAAAGTATCAAGGACATCATAGAAGAGGAACTTGAGAAAGCAACTCTTAAAGTTATTTATGAGTACATGGTTTCACCCTAACTGTGTATGCAGGAGTCTGATCCTAATTGGCCAACCAGAGACTGTGAGAATTGAAATAACGGAAAGACCGTGGCCAGGCTCCCAAACTAACCACTGAGTGACACACAAGTAGGACAGGATCTTAATAACACTGTGAAGACTTTGAAAATTGAAATAGCTTAGGAAACAAGGCCCATAGGTTGGAATTTGTGGTCTTAACCTCACCAGTTTGATTGCCTGCTAAAATAAAAATATCAGCAATTTTCATCAGATTTAAACAAGACACAGACTTTTATAATATAATATTCAAAATGTTCAGAATACAAGCCAAATTACTGAGTATACAAAGAATGAGAAAAACCTCAAACTGCGTGGAAAAGGCAATCAGCAGACATCAACATGACAATGACATAGATATGGGAATTGTCTGACAAAAATTTAACAGCAGCTCTTATATAAATGTTCCGACAAGTAATCGCAAACACACTTGAAATAAATGAAAAACAGAATGTCTCAGCAAAGAAATAGAAGATATTAAGATGAACCAAACAGAAATTTCAGAGCAACAACAGCAAAAAAAAAAAAAAATCAGTAACCAAAATTTAAAACTCCTTGTGTGGGATCAATAGCACGTTGAAGATAATGGCAAAGAAGCCAGGTGCTTGAAGAGAAATCAATAGAAATTGTCTCATTTGAACAACAGAGAGAAAAATATCATTTAAAAGTTAAAGCCTCAAGGACATGTGAGCCACTAACTGAAAGTCTAACACTCATGACATTAGAGTCCAAGAAGAAGAAAAGAAGAAGAATAAAATGCTGAAAAAGCACTTGAAGCATCAATGGCTGAAAACTTCCCAAGTTTGGCAAAAGACATTTATCTACATATTTAAGAAGTATGGCCAGCCACAAGCTGGGTGACTCCAAAGAAATTCAAGACCAAACATAACCCAAGTTGTACATCAAAGAGAATGAATTTTCAGTGAAAATTTCCTGAAAGCTGCCAGAGGAAAACATTACATTTCCTAAAGGGAAACAATGAGTCGAGCAACTACACATTTCTTACCCAAATACCAGGGATGCCTGAAGAATGTGACACAACATTCTTGAAGCACTGAAAGTAAAGAACTTACCCAAATTCTATATTCAGTGGAAAAAATCCTTCAGTGATGAGGTTAAAATAAAGATATTCTCAGTAAAGACCAACTAAAAGAATCCATTGTCAGCAGAGCTGCTCTAAAAAAAAAAAAAAATCCCCAAAGGAAATACTTCAACAAAAGGGAGGTGACACCAGAAAGAAAAATTGGGACATCAGGAGTGGAAGGAAAGCAAGAGAAATGGTAAATATCTGGGTAAATATAAAGAACTCTCAGTTGAATTCTTAAAAATATTTGATGACTGGGACGCCTGGGTGGCTCAGTTGGTTAAGCGGCTGCCTTCGGCTCAGGTCATGATCCCAGCGTCCTGGGATCGAGTCCCGCATCGGGCTCCTTGCTCGGCAGGGAGCCTGCTTCTCCCTCTGCCTCTGCCTGCCTCTCTGTCTGCCTGTGCTCGCTCTCTCTCTCTCTCTCTCTCTCTAACAAATAAATAAATAAAATCTTCAAAAAAAAAATTAAAAAAAAAATTTGATGACTAAAAGCTAAAATTTTAACATTATATAGGAAATTTTTAATGTATACAGATACGATGTATAAGAACTATAACATAAAGAGAGGAATGTAATGAGACCTACCTAGTAATGAGCTTTCCACATTGTATTTGAAGTGGTAAAATATTACTTCTAAATAGATCATGTAATATTAAATATGTATAAACTTTAATCATTAGGCCAATCACTTAAAATCTATGTAAAGAGATACAGACAAAATTACAATACATAAATTAAGTGATATTTACCCTAGGGCAGGGGTCAGCAAACTATGGGCCAAATCCAGCCCAAAACCTGTTTTGTTTTGCCTGTTAAGCAAAAGTTTAACATACTTAAAGATTCTAGAAAAAAATGAATATGAAACAGAGGGAGAAAAAAAACACCTTATTGCATATAACCCACAAAGTCTAAAATATTTATTATTGTCAGGCCCTTTGTAGGCAATGTTTGCTAACTCCTCCCCAAGAAAAATGTAAACATATTGACACGAAAATCTGAATATGAATGTTTATACCTGCTTTATTCATTATCAACAAAATCTTAAAGCAACCTAG
>ML110667.1:21527-35591 GCA_003697995.1 Taxidea taxus jeffersonii | reverse complement strand
AGAGAGACAAACCAAGAAACACACTATTTAACTATAGAGAACAAACTGAGGGGAGAGGAGTGAGAGGATGAGTGAAATAGGCGAATAGGATTAAAGAGTACACTCTTCATGAATGTATAGAATTGTTGAATCACTATATTGTATGCCTTAAACTATTATAACACTATATGTTAAACTATACAGGAATTAAAATTAAAAATTTAAAAGACAAGAATCTAAAGCTGCCTCCATGAGCATTCATGAGCAGAATCAAATTAAACTAAAAATAGAACATCTCAATAAATACATAAAAGATATAGAGAAGAACAAAACGAAAGTTTTAGAACTGAGAAATAAAATAATCAAAATTTTAAAATTCAGTGAATGAGTTCAATAGCAGAATAGAGTGGACAGAGGAAAGAATCATTGAGCTGAATGACAGGATAATAGTAATTACCCAATCTAAGCAACAAAGAAAAAAATGGACTGAAAAAAACATGAACAGAACCTCAGGAACCTGTGTTACTATAACATTAGTATCCTTGAAATCCTAAAAGGGAGAAAGGGGGCAAAACTAAAAAATACCTGAAGAATTAATGTTTGGAAATATACCAGATTGGTGAATAAACCTACGGACTCAAGAACTTAAGCAAACTCCAAACAAGATAAACGCCAAATCTTGAAGACACATTGTGGTCAAACTTCTGAAAACTAAACATAAAGAAATAATTATAGTACCAGCAAGAGAGAAATGACACCTCTGGGAGAAAAGCCATTCAGATGACAGGGCATTTCACATCAGGAACCATGGAGGCAAGAAGGAAATAGAATAACATTTTTCAAGTACTGAGAGAAAAACTTGTCAACCCAGATTTTTTTTTTTTCTTTTTTAGAGAGACAGAGCACATACATGAGCAGGGGTCGGGAGAAAAAGAGGAAGAGGGAGGGAGAGAATCTTTTTTTTTTTTTTTTAATTTATTTATTTGACAGACAGAGATCACAAGTAGGCAGCGAGGCAGGCGGGGAGGGGGGGGGAGCAGGATCACCGCCGAGCAGAGAGCCCGATGTGGGGCTCAATCCCAGGACCTTGGGATCATGACCTGAGGTGAAGGCAGAGGCTCAACCCACTGAGCCACCTAGGCGCCCCGGGAGAGAGAGAATCTTAAGCAGGTTCCACACTCAGCTCAGAGCCTGACAATAGCCTTGGTCTCACGACCCTGAGATCATGACCTGAGCCGAATCAAGAGTCAGACACTTAACTGATTGAGCCACCCAGGTGCCGCAAACCAAAATTTTATGGCTATTCAGTAATAAAGGGGACATGAAGACAATTCTCTTGGGAAAACAACGAGAATTTTTCACTAAAAGTAACAGCTAAAGAAAGTTCTCCAACAGAAAGAAATTGATAAATAAATAAAAACTCAAGAGTATCAGGAAAGAAAGAAGACTATAAACAAAAATATGGGTAAGTACAATAGACTTTCCTTCCCCTTTTGAGTTTCCTAAATTATGTTTGATGATGGGAACCAAAAAAATTACAATACTGTCTACTGTAATTCTCAGTGTATAAAGAGGTACTCTTTTAAGATGATTATAAACAGGAAAGACTAATTAACATAAAAGAAGATAAGGTTTCCATACTATCCTTAAACTAATACAATGATGGCACCAGTAGACCAATGAGTATGTGTGTATATAATGTAATATATAGAGCAACAGTTAAAATAGTTATCAAAATAAAAGGGAAATTCTAAAAAAAAGTTAGAGTAACCTATGAAAGTAAAAAATAGAAGATAGAGCAGTGAAAAAGAGAAAAAGAAGAAAACAAATTTTAAATGGCAGACTTAAGCCCTAATATATAAATAATTATGTTAAATGCAAATTATACCTATACCAATTAGAAAAATTATATTATAGTATGATATAGATATATTAGATATAAATATTGTATGTAATTTTATAAAATATATATATAGATATACATATTGTATACAATTATATAAAAAATACAAATCCACATTAAAAGGCTGAGATTGGCAGAGATAAAAAATACATGAATAATGTAGACTTCAGAGCAAAGAAAGTCACCAGTCCAAGAAGAACATTATATGATGATAAAAGGGTCAAACTACTATGAAGACAGGTTTGTATGCAGCAAACAACAGAGCTGCAAAATATGGAAAGCAGAAACTGATAGAACTAAAGGAGAAATAGACAAATGAAAAATTATATTTCAAGCCTTCAACATCCCTCTCTTACCAGTATAATGGGACAAATGAAAACCATTTGTCCATCAACCAGTAGCATTAAATCAACATTTATAGAAGACTCTACCCAATAGCAGCAGAATACACATTCTATTCAAGTGCCTACACAATATATACCAAGAAGTGGTATATCTTGGACCATATAATGAACACCAGGAAATTTAAAAGAACTGAAATCATACAAAGCATGTTCTATGACCACAATGAAATCAAACTTGATGTCAATAAAAGAAAGCTAACAGGAAAATAACCAAAATTTGGAAACTAAAGAACATACTTTTAAATAATCTGTAGGTCAAGCAGGAATTCTAAAGAGAAATTAGAGAATACATAGGGCTGAGCGAAAATGAAAGCACAACATATCAAAATTTGTTAGACATAGCTAACACAATGCTGAGAGGTAAATTTATAGTGCTAACTATGAATAAGGAGGGAAAATCTCATATAAAGAGTCTAAGTTCCTACCTCAAGATCCTAGAAAAAGAACAAAATAAGCCCAAAGGAAAAAGAAGGAAAGAAATAATAAAAACAGGAGCAGGAATCAGTAAAATTAAAAACTGGAAAACAACTTTTAGAGAAAAATCTATGAAAAAAAAGAGCTGTGTTTTTGAAAGAACCAATAAAATTGACAAACCTTGAGCAATAGCAACAAAGTAAAAAGGGAGAAGACTTGGATTACCAATCTCTGGAATGAGACAAGGTCAACACTATAGACTCTGCAGACCTCAAAAGAATAACAAGTAAATAGCATAAACAACTCTACACACACAAATACAGCAACTTAGATGAAGTGGACCAGTTCTTCAAGAGACAGAAACTACAACTCACTCAGTGTAAAAAGGATCATTTGAGTGGCTGCAAAAAAATTTAAAATTAAAAATTAAAATATAAATTTAAAAAATTAAATACAATACAAATAAAATAAAATAATAAAATACAAAAATATAAATTAAAAATTGAAAATAATTATTAAAATTAAAAATTAAAAAATTATTAATCAGATTTGTTTTAAAAAAACTTCTAAAAACATGACTAAGTGCAGTTTATTCCCAGGATGCAAGATTGGTTCTGTTTTTAAAAACCACTCCTTGGAAAAAAAAAAAAAAAACGAAAACCACTCCCTATAATCCAAAATATTAACAGACTAAAGAAGAAATTTATGATCACATTAATTGATACAGAAGAAACATTGACAAAATCCATTACCTGTCATGTGAAAAACTCTCAGAGAAATAGACATGAAACTTCTTCAACTCAGTTCCAAACAACTTCAAAAAGCCTACATCTGGCATTATACTTGATAGTGAAAGACTGAATACTTTCTCCCTAAAAACAGGAACAAGGGAAGGATGCTCATTCCCACCAACTTTATTTAACACTGTGCTGTAAGTTCCAGCCAGTGCAATAAAGAAAGAAAAGAAATACAGATCAGAAAAGGAGGAAATACAACGGTCTCTCTGCAGATGACAAGATTGTCTCATAGAAAATCTCAATGAATCTACCAAAAAACTACTACAACTAATAAGTGAGTTCAACAAGGCCACAGGGTACAAAATAAATATATAGAAATTAATTGTATTTCTATGTGCTTAACAATGAACACATGGTCACTGGATTTTAAAATAAAATGCCATTTAAAATCCCTCAAAAATTAAAAATGTCGTATAAGATATGTACAGAATTCTGTGCTTTATAAGCACACAATGCCGGTGAAGGAAATAAAAGAAGATCTGAATAAAGGGAAAGACATAGTGTGCTCATGGACTGGAAGACCAAATACAGCCGAGTTGTCATTTCTTCCTCCAATTTTGTACAGGTTTCGTTCAGTTTCTGTTAAAATCTCAGAACATTGTTTGTAGAAACAGACAAGATTATTCTAAAATTTATACGGGAAGATAAAGGAAGTAAAATGACCAAAATGATTTTGAAAAAGAATAGGCAGGATGAATCAGTCTATTCATGTTCAAAATGTGTTTTATACCTACAGTAATCAAGACGCTGTGGTACTGGCAGAAGAACAGACATGTAGATAAATCCAATCAAACATAGAGCCCAGAAATAGATCCATACAAATATGCCCTACTGAATTTGACAAAGGTGTAAAAACAATTCAGTGGAGAAGAGGGCCTTTTCTTTTTTTTTTTTTTTTAAGATTTTATTTATTTATTGGACAGACAGAAATCACAAGTAGGCAGAGAGGCAGGCAGAGAGAGAGGAGGAAGCAGGCTCCCCGCTGAGCAGAGAGCCCGATGCGCAGCTCGATCCCAGGACCTTGGCATCATGACCTGAGCCAAAGGCAGAGGCTTCAATCCACTGAGCCACCCAGGCGTCCCGAAGAGGGCCTTTTCAACAAATGGTGCTGAAAGAAGTGGACATCCATAGCTGAAAAAAACTGAACTTCAATATAAACCTCACACATTAAACAAAAACAAACAAAAAAATGCACCACAGAATTAAATGTAAAGTGTAACACCATAAAACAATGTCAAATATAGCAGAAAATCTTTGGTACAAAGGAGTAGGCAAAGAGTCCTTAGACTTAACAAAAAGACTTAACAAAAGTAGGACCCATAAAAGGGGGAAAATGGTAAGTCGGACCTCATCTAAATTAAAAACTTATACTCAGCAAAATATTCTGCAAGGGGATGAAAAGACAAGCAATAAACTGAGAAAAAAATATCTACAAAACACGTTTCCAACAAAGGACTACTATCTAGACTACAAAAGAATTCTCAAGCTCGCCAGGGAAAAAAATAAGCCAACTAGAAAATGGGCAAAAGACATAAAAAGACATTTCCCTAAAGAGGATATACTGATGGCAAGTAAACACATGACATACTCAACATCATCGACCACTAGGGAAATGCATATTGAAGCCTCACACTGATCAGAATGGCTAGAATAAAATAAAATAGGGACCACACCAAATGCTGGAGGTGATGTGAAAAAAACTGGACCGCTCATACATTTCTGGTGAGAAAATAAATTGTTACTCATTTTGGAAAGCAATTTGGCAGTTTTCCAAAAAGTTACATACTGAATCATTCCATTGATATAGCGATCTTGAAATGACAAAATTATAGAAATGGATACCAGATAACGGTTGCCTGGGGTTAAAGAGAGGGTGTGAGTGGGAAATAAGTGAATATAGCTATAGAAAGATAACACGGGAGACTCTTGTGTTGATGGAAATCTTCTGTATCGTGATTGTGTAACAATGTGGTTGTGATATTGCACTGTAGTTTACAAGTTTTACCATTGGGGGGAACTGGGTAAAGAGTACACTGGATCTCTCTGTATAATTTCTTATAACTGCATGTAAATCTACAATTATCCCAAAAAGTCAACATTTTTTTTTAATGTATGGGTTTTTTCTGCTGGGGCTTCTGGGTGAATGATTTCTAATTCCATAGATTTTTACTTTATGCATGATTAAAGGCTACTTCCTAGTAACCTAATAAGTGAATTATTCAGAGTGTTTTAAACCTGATATTCATTCTTTAGGGCTAGAAGATTATTCTGGCTTTTGATTCTGAATTCTGCTAAGAAAACTGCCTGTCTGTCATGGTTTCAGAGAACTATGAAGCTCTTCCTGTGTGTAGCCAACATCTGATCATTGGAACCCCTGAGCTTTGGGGATAGACTATGTTGTAGCATGTTATCTAACTCGACTGTAACCTTCAATTTCTCTTCAGAGAGTTTTGGGATTTTTTTAATCTTTTTTTTTAAGAATTTATTTATTTATTTGGCAGACAGAGATCACAAGTAGGAAGAGAGGCAGGCAGAGAGAGAGAGAAGGAAGCAGGCTCCCCGCTGAGCAGAGAGCCCGATGTGGGACTAGAGCCCGATGTGGGACTCGATCCCAAGACCCTGGGACCATGACCCGAGCTGAAGGCAGAGGCTCAACCCACTGAACTACCCAGGTACCCCTAGGGTTTTTTAAATCTTAAATTATTCTTGGTTTAGCCTCCCAGTTGATGGAGTTCGTGGACTTGTTTGCTTAACTAGACAACATGTAAAATTCTTATTTGTATGAGAAAGATGTCTAGCATATAACTTTCCACTAACCCGACTCTCACGTATCTTTGTGTTGTGGTTAAGAATGAATCATCCTCCCCTGTATGCTAAAGCCAATAAATATATATAATCCCAGCATAATTTGCTTAGAAACTGACCCTACATATTATCACCGAATTATCTTTCCACTGGAAAGTGGAAGAGCTTGGTTGGATGGACTGGGAAGACTTTCCCTCCACTAATGGCCTGTGACCAGAGAAGTATGAAGGCCCTGATCTGAGACTGTCTGGCTTAAGAACTCATTTCCCTAGCTGAGTCAAACAGCAAACAGTCCAGATTGGGGTTGCCCGCAAATGCAGATACTGTGATACGTGAACGAAACAAGACGGAGATACGTTGACCCCAACGTACATAAAAAGCAATGATGGCTGCCGTCATGAGTGGTAATGATGCTGATTTGCATTAAGGTCCAGGTGCAGGCTCTTCCTTTTGCAGACCAAGGATGCACTGTTAAAAATACATTTTTATTTTCCACAGAACAAAGTGGGCTTTGTACATTTGCTGATGCCGTTGTGGCAGAGAACTTTCTCGGATTGCTTTGGAATGATGAAGAGTGCGCCTCTCATCCAAGAACTGAAATGATACGTTCAGGTGAGTCTGGAGTCCAAATCCTCAAAGGAGGGATTTAGGAGAGATTTAGCATTTGGGAGGATCAGGTTTAAACCAAACAATCCCTTTGCGAAGAAATTCCATTCAAGCTCTTTCTTTAAAACAGGAAATTAAACAGAGTCATTCGAAGGCAAACTCAGGAGAGTGGTGGCATGGTTTCTCCCTACTGTTGGTGGCATGAATTTCATTTGGGGTCATCTGTGAGTTGAAAACTCCATTTAAATTTGATCCTGGTAACCACAGCTCCTGGAAAGTGCAACAATCAGAATTCAAGGCAAAATGTGTCATTTTAGAAACGTATGGTACACCTGAAGTACAACTCCTTGCATAATTATCAAGATTTAAGTCCTCCTAGAGTATTGTTTTAACTATTTCATTAAATTCATGGGCCTATTTCCAAAAATCCAGTTTAACAGTGGAGAGGGCCAGGTACAGAACATGAATTCCTTCAAGACCCTGGTAGAGTTAACATACGTTATTAAAATTACTTGAGGCAAGCCAGAAAGCTGGACTTGGTAAAGCAGGCATTGGTTGGCACATTTTCCAGATGTTTTTATTTTTAAGTTTCATTAAGTGAATATCGGCAGAATGGTCAATGCTGTGTAAACGCAGCAAGATCACACCCCACCCAGTAAAATAACTCTTTCAATTGCTTTCAACAAAGCCTTCTCTCTGAAACTGAATTGCACATTGTTCTTTAAGAACACAAGAAAGACTTCCAACACATCCTCTTAAATTATTAGCAGGGCAGAATGTTGGTGAAAACTCCTCTTGAAACATTTAATGGTGAATGCTTAAAATTGATCTGATTTTACTGGTGTACTTTTTTCTTTGAGCAAAATTGAGGGCTTTGGGGAAAACTACTAAACTCAGTCAAGGTGTTCCCTTGTCTTATTCGGTGAGATGTTCACCAGCAGATCAGAGAGTTAAAGAGGGTCTGAGGGTGGGAGCATGATCGCCATATTTAAGGAAGAGCAAGGGAGGCAGTGATGAGCAGAGAGGGGCAGGGAGAGCTGTAGGAGATGAGGTTGGGGTAACGGCCACTCTCTATACAGCCTTGTGGCCCAATGGAAACACTTTGGCTTTTTACTCTGAACAAGAAAGGGGGACATCTGTGGCTTTCCAGCAGAGCAATGACAAGACATGGAGCTGGGCATGGAGTCAACATCCCTGGGACCCCAGACCCCCAAATGGAAATCAGGGGCTGTTGGGAAGAACAGAGGGGAGCAGATGCTGGGGAGAGAGCCAACAATGTGTACTGCACACTGGGTTTTCCCACAGTAAATGATAGAAAGAAAATAAAACAAAGTATGCTTTTGAAACCAGGGATCCTCACACATGTGTAACACACACACATACACAGAGAGAGGGAGAAATAGTACTTTTACATCCCACATACCTTCGTAGCCATGAAAAAAGTGTACAAAGTATAGAAACAAAAGAATTGAAATGACTGAAGTGCTTTGATCAAAACTTTTTTTTTTTTTTTAATTAGGGTCACTTTGAGGAGTTCAGACTCCTCAGGAGTACATCTTCTTGGTTCCATCTGTCCAATGTTTCAGGAAACAGTCTGTTTTGGCAGTTAACTGTGTCTACAATTCTTACATAAAATATGTTAAACATCTGTCCCTGATCAACTTAAATATCACTGCCTTTATTGTGTCTAATGCTGGCCCATCAAAAATATAACTTACAAGAGAGGATTTTTTTTCTCCCAGCCCATCTTCAGAAGAAGCATAATCATATTCTCAGGGCTAAAGAGGAAAATTAAAATATAACAATTGCAGTACAACATTTTCTTTGTAGACAGGTATCATTAATTTGGGGACCACATGGGATGAATTTGACCCAACCCCAATTTAAATATGTCCATCCTTGTTTGCAGCTTGTAACTTAGAGGTATCTCTTTTTGTTAGCCAGGACAACACCAAACCCATCATCCAGGAAAGAATGAACTTTCAACCGTGCTAACGTGCCAGCCGAAGTAGAATTTCTACTTTCTGATTCTGATACTCCCAAGGGGGTCCCTTAGGAAAGGTTCTCTCTACATGTAACACCATGAATACTGTTTCTTGTTGAGACTTTACTGTGTGGCAGGTACTGAGTGGAGCTCTTCACATACAATAGTCCCACTTCACCCCTTAGAGCGTGTGACCTTGAATCATGAACTTAATAGCTCTGAGCTTTAGTTTCCCCATCTGTAAAATGGGGAGAACTTCATAGAGTTCTTGTGAGGATTAAGTGAGTTAATGTATGTAAATTGCTTAGAATAGTACCAGCACTTCATAAGCACTCAATGTGTAACCTATTAGAATCTAATATTCCTCATGGCACTTAAAAAATAATACAGTTATGTTTCCCACCTTACTGATCAAAGGTAAGAGAAGATAAATAACAATAACCATGATCGTGATATACTACTAATAGCTGGGCTAAGCAAGTTATATACATTATCACTAATGTTTACCACACCCTTATTCCCATTGGGATGCCAAGAGGTTAAGGTCATATGGCTGGACTGATGGAACCAGGATTCAAATACAAGTCTTCCAACAGAAACATCTGTGCTCTCTCTGTTACACCAGGCTACCTCTTCGGGAGTTTGATCTGCATGGTAGGAATCAATCTAAATCCGAGTCTTCATAAATCGGCCAGTTGGTCTTGAACCTCTTTTCTTCCACTGACCAAATGAACACGTTTGGCATCTAAAGGTCATGATTTAAAAAAAAAAATTTTTTTTTTAACTGTACCCTTTTTCTCCAATGCTATGTTTTCGTCCATTTCTCTCTTTGGTTAAAAAGTGAAAAGTGGTTGTTAAAATGGACTTTAAAAGGGCTTCTTGATATTAAAGCCTATCTCAGGAAATGACTTGGCCACAGGAGGATGGGTGGTGCACTAATAAGGATTGAACACGGGAAGTCCCTGCGTGCCAGAGCCAATATTTTCTTACTCAAGCAACAAGTTTCAAAGCAACAGAATATTAATGTGAGCATGGGTTAGAACCATTTCCACACTGCGAGGTCCAGGGTTGATCCTGCCTGGAATCATCTGGGCCGATGCTAAGTAAGGGGCAGGTTGCTGGGCTAAGCTGGCTGAATCCAGAGGTTGGAGGTAAGAGTCAGCCATCTGTATTTTTACAAGTTGACCCTGGGATCCAGGTCAACTGACTGGATCCAGGTCAACGGGCTGGACTGTTGCTTCACACATAGGACTCTCCCTCACCCTCATCATCTTTAGCACAGGCTCCCAGAATCAGAATGGAGAACTTTACACACCAACAGTCAGCTCTCAGGAAAGCTCCCATCAGCAGTCAAGGAGAAGTAGAGAGCAGAGCAGGTGGGAAATTACGTCAAGGAGAGAGCGTGTCACGCTGTAATCCCTTGAAACTTCTCTGCGAAGTTTCATGGCTGAGAAGTTCCAGCCATGAATTCAGTGGCCCAGGGAACCCTGGATGCAAGGTTTCTCCTCACCATTGTGCCTGCCTTCTCGGCCACAAGCTGGACAGGCTGCAGCAGAGGACAAAGGCTGGGCCTCCTTTCGGCCTGCCTCATACTGTTCATACACATTCACAGCTCGATGAATTATAGGTGAGGTTTGTTGAGGTCCTGTTACTGATTTGAGCCAAGCTCCACGATGAGATGACGGGGAGGGCAGGGGAGGTAGAAATCATACCCGGCCGAATAACTGAGGACTTATGATGGACTCTCTCTGGCTAAACATTTTGTGTGCAGCATTCCACTTGCTGCTCCCAACCCAAGAGACAGGTCCTCTTTTATCCACCTGTTGTTAGATGAGTAAACAGAGGCACAGAGGAGCTGAGTCATTTGCCCCAGAGCATTCAGATAATGGGACAGGAGCATACTACTACTGCTCATTCCTCTGCTAGGCTTCAGAGGTTTGGCCTCAGTTAGTCCAAGATCCCATATACCGCTTGTCTACTGATTCATTCACTTAGGTGCATATATGTAGAAAACAACAGAACAGGGAGTGTGTCTTTACTCACATGTCTTTGGAGTTTGAATATGGGTATAACTGGGTCTAAGTTGAAACTGACCAGCAGCAAGCATCTGAAGACCAAACAGATAAGAATCTGGTGAACACTGACCACATTGCACTTTATAGGAATTCTAGACTTTTTTTTTGCCCCCTAACATCAAGACAACCCAGCAAAGCCACAGCCCACTCTATGTCTGTGGTGTTAAAGGTAGGTGATGCTTTGGGTAATCACCGTATGCCAAACACTGGGTGGGAAACTCCCAGTATTTCTTCATTCAACCATCAAAACAATCCCAGTAGAGAAGGGACCAAAGTGATCCCATTCTCCTGATGAGGCAAATGAGGTACAGAGTGAATCCTTCCGAGTGAGGTCTGTGTGACCCCAGAGCTGAACTGCCCTGCTGTATTGGTCAGGGTTCTCCAGAGAAACAGAACCAATAAGATTATACAGATATATATGGAAGAGGAGACTTACTGCAGGAATTGGGTCACATAATTATGGAAGCTGAAAAGTCCCACAATTTGCCGTCTACAAGCTAAGGACCTAGGAAAACCAGGGTTCTCATTCAGTCTGAATGAGAACCAGAGAAGCCAGTAATGTAAGTTCCTGTCTGAGTCTCCGGGCCCAAGAACTAGGAGCATCCATGTCCAAGAGCAGCAGATGGATGTCCCAGCTGAAGGAAAAAGAGAAAATTCACCCTTCCTCTGCTTTTGGTTCTATTCGGGCCCTCAACGGCTTCGGTGGTGCTCACCCACATTGGTGAGGGCAATCTTCTTTACTCCATCTGTAGATTTAAATACTGATCTCGTCCTGAGTTAACCATACAGACACATCCAGAAATGATGTTTGACCAGCTATCTGGGCATCCCTTAGCCCACTCAAGTTGACACAGAAAAGTAACTATCACACCTCCCTTTACAGCTTCATGGGGGTAGAGGTCAGTAGGAAGAAGCAGGAGATTAGAATTCTAGTTCTGACTTTGTCATTTCCACCCCTGGCAATTCTGTGACAGTCCCATGTCCCCTATGGACTTCAGTCTCTCCCATTCATAAATTGCAAATATTGCGCTAAGTATCTTACAAACCAGCAATCATTCTTTCAAAACCCTGGAACTAACCATGATAGAAACCAAAAGCCTACATTTTTTTTTTCAGAGAAACACAATTTAGTAGGCATTCGGTTGTCATAGTGGCCACATATGAACAGTTTCAAGGAACAAAACTGTAGTAGATTTATGGAAACACATTAGATGGTGACATTCAGTTTTGTCCTATAACTGGAATAATGTACCCACAACCCATCAAGAACTCTTCTCCACACTCCTGGGGTGAAAACTGTTCACATAAATAATATTTATAATTTCATTGCTTCTGACACTAAAATGTGACCAGCCTATGACCGTGTTTCACCATGAAAGAGCAAAGGGGGGTCAGGGGCGCCTGGGTGGCTCAGTGGGTTAAAGCCTCTGCCTTCGGCTCAGGTCATGGTCCCGGGGTCCTGGGATCGAGCCCCGCGTTGGGCTCTCTGCTCGGCGGGGAGCCTGCTTCCCCGCTCTCTCTCTCTCTGCCTGCCTCTCTGCCTACTTGTGATCTCTGTCTGTCAAATAAATAAATAAATAATCTTAAAAAAAAAAAAAAGAAACAGCAAAGCGAGGGGGCAGAGCTTCTATAATTTGCATGTCATGTCGCATTTACCTGTTGCAAACAAAATCTTAGCTGGTATGGACACCAAAAAGATAGAGAAAACATTGTAAGATGTTTCAAATATGCTGAGAAACAGGTGCCCTGGTGATACTTAAGGACACATATCATCAGATAAAATGGGTAATTAGCCATGATAATGGAAATATAAACATGACCTAATTAGCAGAGCTTTTCATTACTGTCTCTTGGTGTGAACAGTAAACATTTGGTCTATTGCTATCACACCCATGTGCCTAATTTCTTAGTTGATTTTGGCGCCACTGACTCGGTAGTAGTCAAGATGTCCAAAACAGTGGAGGGTAGTCACAATGCTGAAGTTGCCAGTGCAGCAAAGATAACATATGTATGCACTGGAGGTGTTCCATGTTACCAAATCAAGCCTCTTATAAGAATTACCTTCATCTGAAGTCTGTGTTCCAGCACATTCTGTAATCCCATAGAAACAGCACTTGGCCCCACGCCTTCCATGACTCTAGGTTGGAGGAGAGTCTTAGCTTGTCAGTCAGCTGCCGACTGCCTGCCATATCCATCAGTCTACCAGATCTGCTCAGCATAGAGTTCCCAATGACCACCCTATTGCCAAGACCAACAGATTACACTTTCCCCCATCCTTCTTGATCTCTTTAGAACTTTTTATTCTGTGTACCACCCTCTCTTAAAAAACACACACACTCTGTTCTGTGATGCACATCTCTCTTGGTCTTTCTCCTTGACATAACCTTGGGGGTTATGTCTTCTCCAGTTACTTTGCTACCTCTCACTCTTCTGCCCACTTTAAGCGGAACTTTACTGGTAATATGCCACTCTTTTCCTTCCATGGATAATCACTAGGAAGTCTCATGCCCATAACCATTAGAACTAAGCTGTTGTTTCCTTTAGCTCTTACTGGCAGTGCCTTACCTCCCCATCTCTTGTTACTTGTCTCTTGGATCCTCTCAATACACTCCCAAATTTTTCTCCTTGCTCCTGTTTTGACATCCATTCTGGACCCAGTATTTCCAAATCGTCTGTTTGATCCTGCTGTTCTATGTTCTCTACCCTCTCGGCTTCTTGTCACCAAGTCATCTTGAGTATGAGGCAGTTAGGGTAGTTTGTGACTCCCCGGTGCTGGGTCACTCCAGGGGCTGAAGCGAAAAATGTGATGGCTCCTGTGACAAACAGGTTTTCCTCAGGGACAGCTACCAGACTGAGGGGAGGGTGACTCTCCCACAATCTTCCAGAAGCAGGGATTTTGTCCCTGGAAATATGATTACCGGAATGGATTCTGATCATTAATAAACGGTTGTCAAGTTTCATTCTGGCGTAAGGACAGTATGTGGACAAACATGGCAAGTAGGGAGGATCAGTAACCACCGGACTCAAGGATACCAGAAAAGTCATTGAAAGTCGTTTCGTTTCTCTGCCAGCCTGTCATAGCGCCCACTTCATTAAG
>ML110667.1:0-16527 GCA_003697995.1 Taxidea taxus jeffersonii | reverse complement strand
GGGAGCTATGGGCACCTTCCTCAGGTCTAGATTGTTCTTCCCTTGAATTAAACAAATCTCAACATTTGTAAAATTCTTGAGAAAATATGGCGGCCACATGAATTAAGTCAGTAAGCACTTTCTGTTTATAGATTTTGACACTCTGTTAACGGGGTATTTGTGGTGTCAGTATGACCATTCCAGGACATTTGATATCCACCTGGACACTGTATCATGTCACCACTGGATTGTGTAAATATTTCTCACCAGCACCACCAATAGCTCCTACTGGACTAATAAGTCTTCTTTTGTCTTTATAAGAAAGTCATATGTATTTGTCACCAGATGTACTTTTTCTCTCGCATACACCTTGTCCCACCTCGATATTAGCTTGCTGTGCCTTAGTCATCTTTCAACAAAGAGAGAGTCTCAGTTCAGGACTCATGTGTGCAAGGAATATCATTTTAGTTTTCCACGATTTGCCTTAATTACTGTTTCGAGTCCCCTTCCGACAAAGATGGAAGAAACTTCATCCCCACCGATTTAGGATCTTTACAAGGTGGCTGCTAACTTCTAAAGATGAGACTCATCTTCTGCCAAAGCAACGAAAAGAAGCCCATCTGCCCTCCCGTTGATGCCTGTCTATGTAGCAGCTGCTGCAGGTGCCTCCTCCCTAACTGTCCAGGCATCTCGGGGAGGGGTGGGTCTAGTCAGTGAAGGGTGGTCCCTCTAAGAAGGATGCAAGTCTGAGGTATCAGCAGCCAGGAGACTAGAGCATCAGCCAGGTAAAGCCGAGCGGGCTAACCATCTGTGCTGTCCAGCCTACTGCTACATCCAACCATGGAACTACTGTTCCAACCATGAAGCCTCTTAAGATCTAGCGCTTGTTCTGCTATCCCTGCAGATACACTCCAGGATGTATGGAAATTCTTATCCTGGACTAGAATAAATGAAACAAGACCGCTAAGACCTTGTTGGCTGAGACAACGTATGGTCGTCTCTCTTCTAGAATCCTGCTGCCACGTAAGAACTCTTGCCCGGCAGAGTTCTTGATCCCAAAACCTTATCTGCAGAGAGTGCCATCCCCTCTCCAGGTCTTGGGCTCCAGAGTTACAGCTCATGCAGGGCGAATGAAAGAACCTGCATCTTAGCCCTCATGGCAAGGCTTTGAGCCTCCTCACCCAGGCCAGAGATTCTTTTCTAACTCCAGGGTCCAAAAAAAAAAAAAAAAAAAAAACCTTGCTCTGACTGAATACATTTTCTCCGAATCTGTTGACTACACTCATAACTCTTTTCTAGTCCTCCATTGTTTCGGTGGATGCTATTTAAGAGAAATAGAATGTGACCCACAATGGTGAGCGATGTACATACATCACTTTCTAGTAACTCCATTGATTCTTTAAAAAGGAAACAAGTGAAATTAATTTTAACCATATGTTTTACTGAGCCCAATAAAATACTATCATTTCAATATATAATCCATCCTTTAAAACTAGTAATGAAGTATTTCACATTCTTTTTTTGTACTAAGTCTTTGAAATCCACTGGTCAGCCCAGGTGTATGACATGAGTCTCCCTTTCTATTCCTTTGTTGCCTAATTTTTAAAAATGCAAAATCCAGAAGAGTCTCCTTCTTATCTGCTTTTCTGCTGCTCTGTTTCCTGAGGCAATAAACCCAGAATGGACAACATCCCAAATGAGGAACATGGTCATGGGATAAAAACAAATTCAGGAAGAGGGATGGAGTAACAAAGATTAGTAATTCACAGATGTTACCCCACCATTGTTTATTAATAAATTATTTGTGGTTTATTATAAATTTATCATTTATTATTTTCTACTATAGCATATTTCATAATGTTAATATGAAATATTATTATATTAGTAAATATTATGTATCATACAATGCTATCCTACTATTATATATTGAATGCCTACTCTGTGTGCATTATAAAACTCATTTCTAAGACTTACAACAACCCAACATAGAAGTTATATGCAAATTTATCAACGGAAAGCACAAGCTCATAGAGGTTAAGTAACTTGCTCGTGATCAGGGATGACAGAACCACGATTTAAATCCACATCTTTCTGGTGGCCCCAAGTCCTTTCCCCCTTCTATGGAGCCATACCAATTTCTTTCTTTTCCTGCTTGAACTGGTTTTGTTTTTTTGTTCTCCCTCCATATAGTGGCTTTCGCAGAGCATATAGAAAAGACTGCCTGCTGCCCCTTTGTGACCTTGGTTGAATTAGCTCTCAGAGTCAACCAGCAGGGGAACCCAGCAAGGCTGTGGAGCAGCTATTGGGATGGCTGGTTCAACCAGAGATTGCCCTGGCCTTTGCTGCCATTCAAAGTGGGGCCATCACTGCTGCCCATGGCAGGAGAACCTTTGTTTCTGATAAATGATGGCAGCTGGGATTGGAAAACTCATGCCCAGCTTTTGGCAGCGAGCTATGGGCTCATTCCCTCAAACTGACTGCCCACACGTTCATAGGCACAATTGGATGTGAGTACTGGGATCTCAACCATCATTCAGGATGCAATAGAGCATGACTTGGGGTTTTAATCCAGGCTTAATCTTTTCTATAATAATTTTCATTCTTTATCTGAAGACAGCTATTTCTTTCTATTTTGCTCTGTGCCACACAGATCTGATTTTCTTTTTCCTTTTTGAGAGAGGGCAGTCCACAAAGTTCAAAGGGCTGTTTGAATTACCTACTTCAGTTCTGCTTAACTCTTAGGTTGGTCTTCAGTATTTGGATTTGATTTTCTCCTTCTTATTAGCAATCCTAGATTAGACCACATTTCATTTACCTACTACTATATAAATAATTATTTACACATCTGTCTGACTCGTTTTTAGCAACTTGAGGGAAGAGATCTTGTCTTATCAACGTTGTTTTCCCCTTGGTCAATGCATTCATTCCACATATATTCATCAAGTACCTATAAGTATGCCAAGAAAAGGCCTGCAAAAAAAGATACAAAGAAGGGCTCTATTTGGTCCTTACCCCCAAGGAGTGTAGAGCAGTGTTTCTGATAGTGCATCAATTTTATAGGAAAGAGATTCCTTGAAAAATGTCATGTTAAATTAAACTCACCTCCACCTATCAACACTGTAGGACTTCTCCATGTCTTTAAAATGCTGGTATGCACCATGAATCACCAAAAAGAAAAATAAGACATATAGCATTTCCTAAAGTGTTTTAACCATAGAACTCTTTTATGTCATACAATCACTTGTGACAAATGTTTTGTGGAACATGTTTTAGGGAATGGCAGATTTGAGGCTAGTAGAGGGGAGATACATGGAGAAGTAATTACAATAATGTTGCCTAACAAGTATGGAGTTCTTACTCCATTCCAGGCTCTGTGTAGATGCTGAGAAAAGGAAAGCCTCCTGAGGCCAGTAGAGAAGACATCATCAAGGAAGGGACTCAAGCTGGCAATTGAAAGATTGGGTAAAAACTTACATGTACATTTTGAAGAATATTTGTTGACAAAATGAGTAAAAAAGATATATCTGTACTTGACTTTGTATGTACTGCCATTATACATCTTAATAGTTTTGTTTTGGTTGGATGTTGAGGATCCAATCTGTAAATATCTCAAAATTGGAATTATGGTAGGCTAATTAATGGCACCCAAGATGTCCCTGTCCTAATTCCCAGAACCTGTGAATAAGTTATGTTAGATGGCAAAAAGGACTTTGTAGGTGTGATTAAGTTAAGGATTTTGACATGGGGAGATTGTCCTGGATTATTCAGGTGAGCCAAGTATAACCACAAGGTTTGTTATAAGAGGGAGGCAGGAGATCAGAAAGACAACAGAAAATGTAACCACAAAAGCAGTGGAAGATTTGAAGAGGCTCCACAGCCCACTTTGAAGATGGAGGAAGGATGCCAAAAGCCAAGGTCTGTAGGTAGTCTTAGGAGCTAGAAAGGACATAGAAACAGATTCCCCCTGGAGCTTCCAGAAGGAACCTATTTTTGACTTCTGGCCTCCGGCACATTCCATTAGTAAATCTGTGTTGTGTTTAGACCATTAACTTTGTGGCATATTGTTACAGGAACTATGCAGCAATAGGAAACTAATGCAGAATGTACTTTTTCTTTATTTTTAAAACCACACTTTTAAAAATTATTGGCAATTCCAAATAGCTCGTTTTTATTTGAGTTAGGGCTACTGCTGTTTGCCATATTAGGAATCCAAACTAAGAATGTGGTAAGTAATTCGTGTATTTAAAATGGCAATAATAAGCTCACTACATGTTAACCAAAAAATGTGTATTTTTAAGAAAAACAACTCTATTTTCTAAAACAACAGCAAAATAAAGAGTAGCCTTATTTCATATTTTTGCTCATTTTTTTAATGGTTAGCCTAATAGAAGGCAGCTGAATTCTAATAACTGCTCCTGCATTCCATCTGTCGTGATATCACACATCAGGTAGCCTCTGGAAAACTCCAGTGAGTGAAAGGGCAAATAATATCTTAATATTAGCAAGAAACCCATTTTGACCTCACAGACCCCCTGACAGACTCCCCAGAGTCTCCAGACCACAATGTGAGGATCCTTAATACAGGGAAAGGACTGTGTCCCTGGCACCCTTTGTCAGACAGGCAGTCTGACTCAATCCTCACAACAATTCGATATGGCAGACACTAATATTAACCCATTGTAGAGATGAGGATGTCGAGATTTGGACAAGGTAAATAACTGCTATCGGGCTACATACTGGCAGAGCCAAAATTCAAACCCAGGTAGCATGACTCCACATCCCATGATGTTTCTCCCACCACTCCACTGTCCCCAGTTATCCTGATGGATTATTAGTGGGCATCATTAACCCATGTGCATAGGACTCCCTCTTTTCTGCCTTTTTTTCTTCTAGATCAGACCACCTGCCAAACACTTCAGGCCACCCATCACATTTTGTCTAGTTATCTGCTTTGCAACTTTTAATGAGCTGTAGAAGCACAAAACTGGAAGACAATTCAAAATCCCTTCCCCCAATTTGGACCTTTGGAGAAACTGAGGACCCGAGAAGAAAAGTCACGAGCACATGATAACCCAGCTAGTTATTAGCAGAGCCAGAAAAAGAACTCAACTCTCCTGACTGTTGAATTGGGAGTGCCCCCGATACCGTGTTACACTGAATCCCATAATTCAAACTAAGATTTTTAAATATAATAGGAAAATAGCAACCATCCTTACAAAGCATTTCCACTTTAACAGCTACCCATTGTGTCTGTTCTCCAGAAGGGGTAAGGAATAGTTGAAATTTTCCAGGGTTTGGGGTCAACTCACGAAGAAGACATCTTGGCTTGATCCCTGGCAGGCATGATATCCAACTGCCCGATGACAGTAACCTCGGTCCCCAATACCAAGTGGGTACTTAATAAATATTGACAGGATGACAGGACGCCTGGGTGGCTCAGTGGGCTAAAGCCTCTGCCTTCCGCTCAGGTCATGATCCCAGGCCCCGAATTGGGCTCTCTGCTCGGCGGGGAGCCTACTTCCCTTTCTCTCTGCCTGCCTCTCTGCTTACTTGTGATCTCTGTCTATCAAATAAATAAATAAAATCTTTTAAAAAAATCACCTAAAAATTTTTTTTAAATAAATAAATATTGACAGGATGAGAGAACCTGGGTGGCTCAGTTGATTAAGCATCTGACCACCATCATTTTGGCTTAGATCATGATCTCACTGGTCATGAGATCAAGCCCCACGTGGGACTCTGCACTCAGCATGGAGTCTGAGATTCTCTCTCCCTCTCCCCCTCCCCAACCTCTCTCTCAAATAAGAAAGCAAATTTTCAAAAAATTTAAAAAATTGATAAATATTAATAAAAATTAATAAAATACATACATTAATATTGATGGGATGGATAAGTAAATGAATCGCTCCTTCCCCTCATTCCACCTCTGCGTGGTTTCTGAAAGCCTTGTTGTCAGGAGTGTGGTCAGTTTTGCACTTCTACCTTTGGAAGCCTGCTGGGAGTTTCTCCTAAGCAAAAAGAACCATCGAGATTCCAGACAGTAAAGCAGCTTCACATTTTGCCTTTTGTTTCCCTTTCAAATCCCTGCTCCAGATCAAGGCCTCCACCCTCCCTGCCAGTAAAGAGGGAGGGAACCTTGAAGAAGAAGGAGAGGGAGAAGGAGAAAGAGAGGGGAGGGGAGATGGGGAGGGGGAGGAGAAGAAGAAAAAGAAGAAGGAGAAGAAGAAGAAGAAAATGAAGATAAAGTTCCTTTGTAACAGCTCAGACTTTATCCACAGCTTCCTCTTGAAGCTACCCAGCCCTTCCCCTAAGATTAGAATAACTGGACCCTTTTTTTTTTTAGTTTTTCTTATCAAGGGGAAAATAAGAAAAAAAAAAAAAAGGTGCCTTTCCACAGGCTCTCAGAAGTCATCAGATTGCATCTCTGAAAGGGGTGAAATGTTAAGACATTCAGGGAATCAGGCCCAAGGAAGGTCTCCTCCCAGTTAAGGCACACCTGCTTCCCAAGAAGGTTCTGGCTCCTGTGTCTGGGGACAGAAGGGATTTACCGAGCCCGGGGGTGCAGCTGTTTGCTGTAGGAAAATAGCTTACGCTGTAAATACTCCAAGGTATTGTGCCTCGTGTACAAAAATCTTGGTTCCAGAGCAAATACATAAATCTGAGACTGACGGGGGAGCTTAGTGGGCCACGTGTTCGGAAACATTCGGAGTTCTCTTTAATGAAAGCAGATTGCCTTGCCCCGTGGACTTAGGGGATCCTATTTTCTTTTTTTCATTTCAAATCCACAGGCTCTCAGAGGAATTGAAAGCAAGTAGGTTACACCAGGTGCTTTGAGGACAATGAAAAACTGCCGCCGGACCTAAAAGCATTAGTCATTTGGGGAATTTCTCTTTTTCAAACAAGACCTGGTGGAATTAGATGCTCAGAGAAGTTATTGCAATTTAGCTGCGCCAGGTGGTTTCTTGGGCAATGTCTGCAGTGGACCAAGTTCAGTCAGTGTTGTCAAAAATCTGGTTTGTTTCATGCAAAAGGAGATAGCCAAGCAGATACCAGAGTTCTCCCCTAAAAAAAAGAAAAAAAAATCAGTTAAGTTGTTGAATTATAATAAAACCTCTCTTACAAGCTTCTCCACACTTGCACTCAAAATCTTAACAAGAGACGTGGATGAAACTAAGGATTACTTGTCCCGAGAAATACTCCAGACCGAAAATTAGTGCTAAAATCATTCAACCCTAAACCCGGGACCCAACAAATTACTCAAACATTTGCTATTTTGACAGTTCAGTTCTTTATAGTCACCTCCCTTTGTTGCTTTAATTTCTTCCCCTCAAAAAAGAATGGTTAAAATTTATGGCGAGGAGAAATAACTGATTACTGCTGGCAAGTTAACTGAAGGGGCCAATTGTTCCATACGGCAGGAATCAGAAGGCTAGGAAGCCATTCACCAGGGAAGACTGATGTGCGAAAGGGCAGAGCCATGTTCCCTCCATTGTGTGATAAAGAGTTTCATGTTTGGTTCCAAATTCCCAAAGGCAGCCTGGTGTGCAACCGACCGGGCCATAGGGAGAGCATGCGAAAGTTGAAAGTATATGCTTCACACACAAGATGGGGTCAACTTCCAGGAGACAAAGGTTTCCTGTTCACTTTTGTTAGAGTGGTCTGTACTCTCTATGCATTTGTCAAGACAGGAGAAGCAAAATGGCCACTTTGCTGGTTTCACGAGGAAGCCGAATGGCCCCGGGCCTCATCAGACTCTAGGAATGACGTCATAGAGACCCCATGGAACGCCCACACAGATGTACAGCAGCAGAGTGTTTCTAGACACCCCAGGGAAGACTCACAAGCCCTTAAGCCAACTGTAAGGGGCCGATGCTGCTCTGGGCAACCGCACGTATTGCCAAAACTTCTCTGCCATCTTCTACCAGAATCTCAGCATCTCAGCCGCCTCTCTCCCACTGTTCCAGGGGACGCAGCCATCCGTGTGTGAGGGCTCCCACGAGCCCAAGACAGAGCTGGGTTCCACCAGAAGTGGGAGAAGGCTCTGCCCCACATTTTGTCACACGACCCTAAGCAATGCTCTATGTGCCCACATTTCCAGAACACCCCCCGCCCTTTGAAAACAACTGCAGCTTTTCCCTGGAACTCCCCTCAAGGCTTACAAAGAATCCATGGGATTGGGGAGCAGACCCTGCCTCACATTGGTTATTCCCCTCACATCCCCAGGTGCCTGCTCACAAAACTTCCCTCTCAGCAAACCATTTTTCTGTCAGACTCTAGCAGTTCATACAAATAATACGCCAAGTAGACCCCAAAGTCAGTGAAAGCCAGCCAGGCCCTGAACGCCCGTGAAGATCATGTTCCACACAGTGGGTCCACGCAAAACCTCAACTGAAAAGGGTCCAATTTGTGTGGGTGGCTCTCCGTCTGACACACTTCCTTATTACCTCACCAGTCATTTGACGCGTTTTTTGTATGTGTTGCTAAGAATGAGAAAGTCATAGAATAAGAAAATGTTGTAAGTAAGAGCGAGCTACAAGATGATCTAGTCCAGCCAGCTACAGGAAGGAGAAACCTCAAACCTTATGTCCTCTGCGTGGTCGTAATCACCACAATAGCAACCGTAATGACTAACAGGCATGGATCGCTTTAGGATTTATGAAGCATTTTACATACATTATTTCATTTAAATAATGAACTGAACCCACCCGTTTGGACCCCTAGTTGTTAAATAGCAATGAAATGGAACTTTCTGTTTCTAAGTAGGGAAGCTTAAAAAAAAAAGAAAAAAACTTATTAAAAATAGCTCCAAAGGCAATTTGAACATCAAAGACCTTTTTATGAAACAGCATTTTGATGAGTTAAGTGTAAATGAATCAGAAACATATGGATTAAATTTTATTTAAAATAAACAAGGGTTTAAAAATTAAGAGGCAAAGTAGTTTGAAAACACATCCGATTTAATCCAAAGTGTCTGAGCCCAAAGGGCCAAGGGCTTTGTAAACCAGGGAGGTAAAAATTGACGATCTTTTACCTGGAGTTCTTGTCATGGGTTCTACACCAAATAAAATCCTACAGACGTTAACTCCTACACAAAATGAGACCTAAAGTTTATTTTGAAATTTCCCTTTAAGTTATAAAACTATTGTATTAATACCAGATGGCTAAAATTATGAATTAAGCTAGCCACAGACTGATAATGTCATTGAGCTTCTGTTTTTCTAACATTTTAACTCTTCTGTGCGATGCTCGGTTTTCAAAGATGTTTTTGAGATGTATATCTCTTCTTCTCTGTTCTTTTTTTAACACCCAAATATTTTTTTTGTGCTATCTGTTATTTTTTTTCTTGCAACATGTAATTGGCGGCCCACAGACTATGAAATTCCTATTTCCATTTTATTCCTCAAAACTGTTAGTTGTTCCCTGAGCCAGATTTTTAAAAAATCCGCAACTTTAAAATCCACCTGCCTTGAGGCGCCATAGTTGTTTTCCAGTTACAATAAGAACCCTTGGTTCTAGCCAGTCACCAAAACTGGCTAAGTTTGGGTTTGCACCAGATGATGTCCTCTTGTCGTGAGAAATGTCTACCTTACTGACAGTCCTTTATTTGTCTCTCCTGGACATCGCAGCCTGGCATATTTTGTACACGTTTCTTATTTAAAAAGATCAATGTTCCTACTCCATTGCAAACCTGAGTTTTCACATGAGAAGATTCTCTTCTCCTGCCTTGGTGATGAAATCCCCAAAGCAGTTGTCGCTCTTAGTCCCCAACAGCTTAGTTCCCCAACAGCTACTACATAAGTACCACTTGGTAGAGTCATTATGCATTAAGAGATTTCTAGGAAATGTTTTAGACGGTGTCTGGATGTCTGCAGTAAAATTGGACGGAGACAGAGATTCGTAGTACCAATTATCCTCTGCCCATCCATGTCATCCCGTCCTTAACTGGGTTCCAGAAACCAGAGCAGCCTGGGGCAAATTGTCAAATTGTCAAAATTTGTCCTCGGCAAACTTCCAGCTTCTCGTATTAGTTCCACTATTTCTGTGCCCACACGCAGTCCCGGTGCTCTCACTCCGAAAGTCAACCAGACCCAAGTTCAAGACCCACATCTACCACTTCCTGGTAGAGTCAGTAAGAATTTGCCCCCCACCCCAACATGGCATTTCTTTATTTTCCAAGTCACCTCCTTTCCATTTTATGTTTGAGTGTCCTGGGCCTAAAGCAAGATGGGTTGCCACATTATCTCCCTTTGATGTCATCTGGGGGACTGTACATTCAAATGTGACATTTGTTGCATTCAGAAGATGCTGTATTCTTTTTTTTTTTTTAAAGATTTTATTTATTTATTTGACAGACAGAGTTCACAAGTAGGCAGAGAGGCAGGCAGAGAGAGAGGAAGGGAAGCAGGCTCCCTGCTGAGCAGAGAGCCCGACGACGACTTGGGGCTCAATCCCAGAAACCTGGGATCATGACCTGAGCTGAAGGTGGAGGCCTTAACCCACTGAGCCACCCAGGCGCCCCAGAAGATGCTGTATTCTTGTCTGACGACCTGACAACCTCCATCCCTACTTTAGTCTTTGCCCACATGCTTCTTCTGCCTGGAATTTGCCCCTCATAGCTGGCTGCCTTTCTTGCTGTCAAGAACCTGTCCATCCTGCAGGCCCGCCTTTCCTAAATCTCCTCCATGAAGGGCCTGGCCAGAATTGATACCTTCATCCCCTCAATTCCTGTGCCCCAGCAGTGCAACACCCGCCGCCAACACGTGCGTGCGCGCACACACTGTATCAACATTTGGTCTGTGACAATCTCACTTCCCTTTCTAACCTGGCTCTGTCCAATATGGGACCTACTTGCCATGTGTAGCATCTTCATTTTAAGTACTCAAAATTAAATACATTTAGAATTCAGTTCCCTGGTTGCAACAGCACCATTTCAGAAGCTTATTAGCCACATGGGGCTAGTTACTATCATATCGCAGGGCACAGACTTGGCACATTTCCACCATTGCGGCAAATCCTATTGGACAACACAGTTCTAGATGCTATGGGATTTAGGACTGTGCCTCTGTGCTCTTTCTCTTCTGCAAACTCTCCCCACCACCTACTACTCAGACAATAGTGCCTGGCAGGTTCTATCTGCTTCTGTCAACTTCCTGCCTTTCGTGGGGCCAACTCAGTACCTTTTACAGAGTGATGATGGTAAAATCTTATTGTTCCAAGTGCCTTATACCATAGTACACACTTTAAGAGGTAGGTGTTAGTAGCTTCCTTGTACAAATGAAAGAAGTAAGTGATCTGCCTGGGCGACGCAGGCATTAGGTGAAAAAGTCAGGATTTGAACACTGCCATTTCTGACTCCAGCGCCATGGAATTATGTGCCGAGTCCTGGATTAGGACTTCTCAGCTCAGCCTTAGTGATGCTCCTGTTTGAGGCCAGAGAATTCCTTGTTGGGAGGGCTGCCCTGTGCACTCATTTTGCAGCATTGCTGGTCTCTACCTGCTAGATGTCAGTAGTGTTACCTGCCCACACCCCCAACCCCAGTCCGCACCAGAAATGTCTCCAAATATGGCCAAGTATCTCCTGGGAGGGGGTGGGGGGGGTGTGGGGGGGCAACCTCATCCCTGGTTGGGACCCACTGCTGTAGATGGTCAGTTCAAGTTGGTCACACAGATGAAGAAATGCTCCTCAAAATACTGGCTTCTTGCTTTTAGCAAGTGAGAAGCAAGTTTACTCCTACTCTAGTCTTCAGGGAAACCAAATGAGAATTCTCTTAATCTGCTGGGTAATCCACCCAGCCAACTCCCCATCTGGGAAATGTTCTGCGGCTGCTCCCTTTCATGTTCAGCAGAGATAGTGCCTGGGGTTGCTGACAGCCCAGATGTTTCTGCCTCCCCACGTGACTTACGTTAACACCCACATGCGCTGTTGCACAGGGCCGGCCAGCTCTGCCTTGAGACCACCTGGTTTAGGCAAACTGTCTCAGCACCACAGAGGTGCTATGGGAGGTGGGGGGTGGAGGGGGAGCTCAAGACACGTGGGAAGGAAAAAGGAAGAGCTAGGATCTGGCCCCTCAGTACAGCCAGCCTGAGCTGTTTGAGAGGACCCGGGGCTTAGCAAACCCATCCCGAACCCATGCAACCCACCTGGGAATGACATTTCAGGCTAACAATCACAAGATGAATAAGACAAATAAGATGGTCTTTTAAAAGGCCATGGGATCTTTCCAAAGCAACTCTGTCCCCATCGTAGATTCAGCCTCTCCCACCACACCCCCCCCACAACTTTCTCTGCTTTTCCTTTGTCTTGCAAGCGTGGTGACTGGCAGACGCCCTCTAAGAAAAACATTTCTTTTTTAAAGTATATCCTGAAAGCAGCATTTCCCCACCGGCCCTGTGAGAGATGCTACAGACGAAACATGGGTCACGCAAGTTGGAGAAATGCTAACAGTCCCTTCCCCTTCCTGGGGTTTCCAGGACACACTCACATGTAGAAGCTCTGAGAAGTCTTGCAGCAAAGAAAGGCAGATCACAAGCAAAATTACCCTTAGCTGGCTAACTCACGCAAAAGGTGCCTATATCTGCCCAAAAGCCCTTTAGGAAGAAGCAAGGTCACAAAACAGCAGATATGAAAATATTCTTCAATGTTGAGAGTATAAATGCAAACCTCTGGTAGACCCCAGAAAGGCTGCTTTTTGCAAGGAAGCAGGAAAACTCTAAATTATGGGACCATTGGGTTCAAAACAAACTTTACGGGCTCAGAACTTAAAAAAAAAAAAAAAAAGATTTTTCCCCAATGAGCATATAAAGCTTTATTCTTATAAAAATAATCTGTTTGAAGAGTTTTATTTTAGGTTCCGAATTTCAGCTGTTCTCCATGTCTCTTTCTTGGTCTTCCAACTCCTGACTCTAATTAAGAACGTTACACTCAGCTCTTAACGAGCAATAAAACCCAGAGAATGAAGAGTTATAGTTGATGAATAATGACTGTCGTTAGGCTGAAGCATTAACTGGCAGAACCCGTCCGGAAGCTGTTTCTTTCTCCGCCTCCCTTGGCTCCCAAAGCCCTCCCGTCAAGGTTTCCAGGAGAGGCGCTATGGCAGTTTCGAGGCTCAGGGAGGCCCAAGTCACAGGGCTGGTATGTGGCAGAGCTGTCTCCCTGGTGTGATAGAAAATTTGCACTCTCAAAATAATGGCATGGCCACAACCACAACACCTGCATTCACTTTGTGCCCTGTGTTAGTGGAAGTGCTTTTTCGAGAACAGTGGTGCTGTTTAGATGTTTGGGTCCCCTCTAGAATGCATGTGTTGAAACCTAATCCCCAGTGCCATGGTCTTTGGAGGTGAGGCCTTTAGGAGAGGATGAGGTCATGAGGATGGAGCCTTTGTGAATGGGATTAGGGTCCTTAGAGAAAAGACCCCAGAGAGATCCTACACCCTTTCCTCCATGTGAGCATGTTGCAAAGAGAGCCCTCTGTGATCCAGGAACCAGGTCCTCACCAGACACCCATCTGTCGGCGCCTTTATCCGAGATCCACAGATGTCCAAAGGCTTAGTGCTTAGAAGTCTCGGTCTACTTGGGTTAATTAGATTTAATTTTTAAAATATCTGCTTAAATATTTTGATAACAAGATTTTGGTATATTTGGTTTCCTTGGGAATCCTATGTGTCTTATGGTTTTAACAATATTTTTTTCTGAGAAGGGGTCCACACACTACACCAGACCCAGACCGCCAAAGGGTTCAAAGCACGGGAAAGATTAAGAAGACCTAGGGGCACCTGGCTGGCTCCATCGGTGGAGCACGTGACTCTAGATCCCGGGCCTGGGCATTTGAGTCCCACATTAGGTGTGGAGATAACTTGTAAAAGAAGAAGAAGAGGTTGAAGAAGAAGGAGGAGGGGAGGAAGAGAGGGAGGAGGAGGAGAAGGAGACCTGAGGAGCACTAGTTTAACCCATTTTCACAGATTAGGAGATTGAGGCATAGAAAAACCTAAGTCATTTACCCAAGGTCAAAGGCATATGAGGAGCAGAGCTAGGATAGGAAACCAAGTAATCTGGCTCCAGAGTGTATGTCCTTCACCAAGACCGTGTGGCTGCCTCTCTGATGCTCCGTGTCAGATCGTCTATGACATTCCAGAAACCCCATGTTCTTCCCACGAGTAAGGTAGACACTCATCTGAGCTTCACACAGCAGCCAGGTGTGGTCAGTGAAAGTTTTATTGGCTTCCCCTTATAACGTTCTGCTTGCTCTGGCTTTTGCCTCCCTCTCCCGGGTCCTCTCCTTCCCTTCTCTCCTCTGCTTTCCAGCTCGACCCCTCGGCTTCCTCCACCTCCCAGCCTTTGAACGTAGCCTCTCCTTTGCAGGAACGCTCCTTCTCCCTTAACTTTCTTCTTATCCTGGGATCTTCTCTTTCCTGTCACCACCTCACAGAGGGCTTCTGTGATTAACATCTCAAAGTAAGTTATCTCTTCTCTTTTTGTATTTTATTCTCTGTCCTGGGTATTGCAAATACCTTCTTCCCCTTGGAGGCTATCTTTTCACCTTCTTTATAGAATCATTTAGTGAGCAAAAAAAAAAAAAAAAAAAAATGCTTAGTTTTAAAGAGTCAAATGGATCTAAACCCTGAGAGTTTGTGCGCTTTGTTTCTTGTTTAATAAATCATTCTCAGTGTCCAAGGGCAGAAATAGAAACTTTTGTGTTTCTTCCTAAAAGTTTTAAAGCTTTGCGTCTTACATTTAAGCCCTCAGTGCATCTGGAATTGACTTTGAAAGCTGTGAAAAAGGGATTCAGAGCTCAAGGTTCGGGGGGGTGGGTGGAGTAGGAGAAGCAGGCTCCCGGCTGAGGGAGTCTGATATGTGACTCGATCCCAGAACCCTGGGATCATGACCCAAGTCAAAGGCAGATGCTTAACTGACTGAGCCATCCAGGCACCCTAATTTTTTTTTTTTTTCCTGTATGGATAACAAGGTGTTCTAACATTAATTATTGAGTTGCCCGGTTTTCTCCCACTGGTCCCATGTGGACCTTTTGTTTCTACAGTCCGCTAGCCAATCCTGGGGCCAACTACCCTGCTTAATTTTGTATAGTCTTAACATGTGTTGTGGCAAGTTGCCTTTACCAACTTTTTTCTTAAGGGGTGTCTCACCAATTTTTGATTTTCTATGTAAATTTTTAAAATAGCCTATCAAATTCAATTTTAAAAGCAAATTAAAAACCTGTTTGGAGATTTTCATTGGAATTATTTATGCCTCCAACACTAATTTGAGAAGAATTTACATTTTTAAACTATTGAGGCTTTCTGTCCATAAATGGAAATTAACCCCACAATTATGTAAGTCATTCAATGATTTTTTATTTGGGTTGGTCAATGAAATGCTTTTGATTTCTAATTATCTCTATTAAACCTTATGCATATTTTATTACATTTCTTTCTAAGCTACGTAATTTTGCTATTATAAGTAGAATCTTAGTTATATTTCCTGTTTATTCCAAGTGCAAAGAAATGTCATTAATTATACTTAGATGTATTCCACAAATTTATTAAGTCAAGTTACTCGTGGATTATTTTATGTGTCATACTATATAGACATATATATCATCAGCAGATGGTGGGAGTTTCGTTTCTTCCTTTCTAATATTTATGCATTTATTTACCTTTCTTATTTTATTGCATAATCTAGAACCTCCAAAACAACAGTGAATAAAATTTCTTCTCTTGATTTTGGTTTTGAAAGAAATGTTTCTAACATTTCAACATTGAGTCTGATGTTCAGTTAAAAGTTTATGTGGATACTGTGGGGTTTTGTGTTGTTTTGTTTTTTAATATTTAAGAAATCTCTACCCCCAATACCCTCAAACTCATGACCCCGAGATCAAGAGTCCCATGCTTCTCCAACTGAGCCAACCAGGCACCTCATGTGTATTTTTTTTTTATTAAGAAAGTTGCCTTCTGGTCTTAAAATTTACCAGGAGTTTTACCCTCCATGTTTGCTGAGATTTAATGCTTTTTGTTCATTTAACAGTTAATTTATTTCCTGTGTTTGTTGATGTAGTGATTCAATACACTTTCCAAGGTTGAACCAAACTTGTTCTCCTTCCTGGTTGTGATGCATTATCTTTCTTTATTCATTGATGGATTTCATGTCCTTAGATTTTGCTTAGAATTGTGTGTTGATGATCCTCCGTGCATTTGGGCTATCACTTTTCCTCTCACACTGTTTTTGTCAAATTTTGGTGTCTGGGTTTTACAAGCCTCATAAAAAAATGCACTGCGGTGTAGTCTCTCTTTTGCTATTTTTGAGGACATGCTGTATGATTGGATTCGTCTGTTCCTTGAATGTTTTGGTAGAACCTGTCAGTAAAAGCATCTGGGTCTAGTACTTTCTTCGGGAAAACATTTTTTTAACAGAATCAACATCTTTGATGTTAGCATATGACAGTTTACAAAAATGGCCCAAATCCTTCATTCTTCTGTTGATCTATGGCCCCTCACCAAAGAGATATCTACGTCCTCACCTTTGGAATCTGGGCTAGCCATTGTGAATTTCTTAGC
>ML110666.1:16831-52724 GCA_003697995.1 Taxidea taxus jeffersonii | reverse complement strand
CCCCCCCCACCCCCCCATCCATCCAACCATCCATCCATCCACCCACCCACCCATCCACCAACCATCCATCCATCCATCCACCCACCATCCATCCATCCATCCACCCACCCACCCACCCATCCACCCAACCATCCATCCATTGAGCTTGATCTGTTGCTGATATGCTCTAAGGGAAGTGAGAGCTGAACCCCTCCTCCCACCCCAGGCAATAGCTCAGAGGTGAGGAGGGTGGGGCTGCCGGTGTGGACCGTCCTCCTCACACACAGCTTACGTAGACAAAATCAGGAAGCTTCCACAGTGCAAACCTACATGGGCTATAAATTCCGTGCAAGCAAGTACTAGCTATCCTATTATCCAGCCCCTGGCGCTGTAACTGGCCCAAAGAAGGAGGATCACCTACATCTGTTCAAGTCAAAGTGAACTGTGCATCAAATTACGGTGGTAGAAGAGAGTCCCTCCATTAGTCACGGCACAAAAGAGAAACTCTTTGTATGTACGAGCACATTAGAGAACATTACTGAGAAAGTAAAGACAGTCTATAGGATGGGAGAAAATATTTGCAAATCATATACTTGTAAGCGTTTGACATCCAGAATATATAAAGAGTTCCTACAATTCAACAATGAAAAAAACAAACAACCCATTAAAAAAAACAGGCACAGGGACTGAATAAAGACCATATACAAATAGTGCATGAACAGATGCACACATCATCAGTCATTCGGTCACTGCAAACCACACAGGGGGGAAGCCTTTCACACCTACGAGGATGGCTGCAGGTAAAAAAAAAAAAAAGCAAGATAACAAGTGTTGGCGAGGATGTGGAGAAACCGGAACTCCCCTGTGCAAGGCTGGTGGGAATGCGACATGGGATAGCCCCTGAGGAAAACAGTTAGGGGTTCCTCAAGAAGCTAAACACACGACCCAGCTTCTCTCCTTCTAGGTGAACTTCCAAAAGGACTGAAAGCGGGAACACAAACTGGAACCTGCACGCAAATGTCCCCAGCGGCACCATTCCCAAGCAGCTGAAGCGAGCACGTGATTCAAGTGTCCGTGACGGACAGAAGAACGGATGAGTACGCAAGCTGTGGTGTTTCCCCGCAAGGGAACGCGATGGGTCTGACACCCGCCAGGACGTGGATCGACCTCGAAATGCACGCGAAGTGTCGCGTACCGGACACCGAAGGACACATACGGCGCGAGGCCGGAAGGAGGTGGAGGGGACCCGCGGCTGAGCTGGGGGAAGCGGGACCCATTGCGGAGCAGGTGCTCAGTTTCTGTTTGGGATGATAAAGGCAAGTTTTAGAAACGTTGGTGGTGCTTGCACAACACGTAACGGGTGCCCACGTACACCTACGACGATTGAAGTGCTGTGTATATTGAACATCAGTTTAAAAGAACAAAAACCAAAACAAAATAACCCAAACAAAATTCCCTTACTTCCTCCCCCGCAACTCTGGAAGAAACAAACAGACCTGTTTTTTCCTGTTCCAAAAATCATGCCCCCGCTCTTCAGGCTTCTCTGACCCTCAGCCCCACAGCCGATGTGTGGGCCACTCCTGCCAGCTCCGCGAGCGGCTCACACGCAGAGCCTGACCGCCGCCCCCCATCCCACGCCCTCGGCACCTGATACCTGACCTGGCTCCCTGCAAGAGCCTCAGGACCAGCTTCTGCCCTTGGCGCCTCAGCCTGATCTCCACGGAGCAGCCAAAGGGAGCCACACCTAAGTTGTCCCCTGTCCTCCTTCCTCCTTGCTCCAGACCCCTCGAGGTCTGGGTGGCCAGAAGCCCATCACAGTCGGGATCGTCCCTCCTGCTCCTTCCCCCGGGGGACTCTTCCCACCTGCTGTTCCTGCTGCCAGAATGCCCTTCCCCCACCTCCTTCAGATAGGTGTTCCCACGTATTCCCCAATGAGGGCATCCCCAGAACCGTTTATCCTCCCACCCCCCCCCCCACCACCCTCTGCTGCCCCGTTATTTGGCTCTTCCCTGCTCTCCGTCTTTGTGAGACATATTGTCAGTGAACACGTTGGATATTTCTCCTCCATGGTCAAGAAAGCTTCACGAGGGCCATGCCTTCGTCTGCTGTTCCCAAGCCCCCAGGACGCAGGGCTGGGCACCCGGGAGGCGCTCTGCAACTGTTGGTTGAGCAGGCTTGCTGAGCACAAGCTGCAGGAGACAAGTCGCCCTTCTCTCCAGGCCGCCTGGGATCCACACCCTGCCTCTGGCCCTTAACTGCTGTTTGACCTTCAACAGTGTCTCCATGCCTCAGTTTCCTCATCTGTAAGTGGATCCAGTGCACGGAGAGAGTGATGTAGCGAAGGTACCATAACAGGGTTTCACATACCACGCACGCAAGGCACCGCTCGGTGACCTTGGCTATCTGCCCTCCCCTCTGCTTTCCCTGCCTCCTCTCTCCGTCTTCCGTCCTCCCCCTGTGCCCAGCGTGCCGTCTGTGTGGTCAGGCTCCCGGGACATCCCAGCAGGGTTCTGAGGTCTGCCCAGGACCTGATCCAGGGGAGGGGATGCTCACCTCCACCTCTCCCCAACTCCACCTGCCCTTGTGGGAGGGGCTTATGAATAAACAGCCTATGAGTAAGTGATGAGGGGGCTGCTCAAGAAGGCAGCACAGGCATTCATCGCCCCAGGGAAGCAAGCATGGGCTGGTCCCAAGACAAGTCACAGAACACCAGGTTCAACGTTGCCCCCGGGTCCTATGGACCAGAGCTTGTAGTTAGGGCGAGCAGGAAGGTGACCACGAGCCAGTACACATGTGGAGCAGAGACACCAGGCAGAAAGGCTATCAGGTCAAGTGTCCTCACAACGACCCTCCAGGTGCACAGATAAGGCCCAGAGCAGTTAAGGACGTTGGCCCTAGTCACACAGCGGCTGGCCGCACAGCCAGGGCTTGCGTTGGGTACTCACTGCAAGAGGTTCCGGGTCAGACCAAGAGGGGTTCACCTGCGCCTGCCAATGGCAGCCTCTGGGTCTTCATGACCAAAAGAGCTAAAGAGTGGTGTGCTGCTGGGAGGGGTTGTCACAGTTTCTCGCACACCTGCTGCACTGTGACAAGGCATGCAGGGGCCAAGCTAGGAATGGAGGTTGGGACACCAGTCCTAAGGTCTTACACCTGTGAGCCCTCACGCCCAGAGCAGAGGAAGCAGGGAGACCCTCACTCCACACCCAGCGCCGGGGCAGGAGAGGAGTCTGCAGAGTTGACCCGACCATGGCTGTGTCTCAGAGCTGACCCATCAGGGCTCTCCTGAGCCTCCCAGCCGAGATACAGCCCATCCCCGTCCTAAAGACTATGAAGGCCAAAGTGCAGGCCCTCGGCGAGACCCGCTTGTGGGTGATTCTGCCTGCGACGGGGTAAGGGACAGCCGAGGCCTCACAGGAGCGGCTCTCGTCTTGGAACCAGCATGTACCGACTACACGGTCTCAGTTCCTCTGTCGGTACAATGGGGATGATTCCGCTCCCACCTTACAGGGTTGGATGAAGGAGTATGTGTGCGGTGCTGAATTCTGTGCCCAGGTGGAGGTCAGAGCTCGGTGAGAGGAGTCCGTGGCTCACGTAACCAACAGCCTACAGAACGGGTCAAGTCTGCCCGGGAGCTCAAGGAGGCTGCTGGAGACGGCAGGCCAGCCTGGCCAGGAACCTCCTTCCCCCTCTTGCACCCTGCTCTGGCTGGCAGGGCCCCTCTCTCTTCCTCCTGAGCCCTTTTTGAGGAGAATGCAGTGTCACTTCTAGAAAGAAGCCAAACTGGGCTGTTTCAGGAGCAGACGTCACAGTAAGTTTCTCCATGGGAATCCAGAAAGAAAGAAAGAAAAAGGGGCTGCCGGAGGAGGCTGGGGGAGGGAAGTTAGGGACAAGGAGTAAGAAGGAGAGCTTCCCATGCTATAGTTAGCAGCTCCCAGCTGGAGGGGGGACTCTGATTGTAGGGCACTATCCCACCCAGGGCGCTCCCCGAGGGTGGGGCTCAGCGGCCTAGCCACGGCCACTGTCCTGCTGGTTCTGGGCTTTATTCAATAACCTCTGAACTGGGAGGGAAAATCATCCAGGAAACACTGCTTGGGTCATTTATTTTAAAATTATTGGTATAAAAATACCCAGGGTCGTGATTTATGCACAGGGAGGGGCCCAGGAAGTCAGGGACTCCCCCTCCCAACTCGTCAAACCTCATTTGTCTCCCCCGCCAGGACCCCCCCGGCCGGCAGTCCCCCCGCAGTTTCCATGATGACTTCAAGTCATAGGAGTTACTTTATATCGCAAATAAATCTCCAAAATAGCACGGAAATATTATGTGTATTAATAGCGCCTGTAAAAACATCCGAAAAGCTTCCATCCGCCGGGGCCGCGGACGCCGCACGGCTGGGAGATGCTCTCCCGGGACTGGGACGCGCGGCCGGCCTGGCAGATGCCTGCCCCCAGCCCGGCCCGGCCCCGGTGGTCTGTCTGCCGTCTGTCTGTCCGCGGCTGACCCCAGTGACCTGCCGCCGCCGACCGAGGCCCCCTCCCCCGCCCCTCACCACGGAGCAGCATGGGGCCGGCCCCGCCACGGGACACCGGGGTCCCCGTCTCCTCCTGCCCCTCGTGCGCCGCTCAGTCCCGGGGAAGCGGCTGTCCCCCCGCGTCCCGCCGCCAACGCCGCCGCCTCGCCCCGCCCCCCGCCGCTGCCCCCGGGTACTCACGGGCTGCGGGGGCTTCCTTGGGGGACAGCCCCTCGAGGTCGAGGTCGCCCTCCAGCATGGCGCGGCTGAGCTGCCCGGTTCCGGTGCGCCCCGGACGCGCGGCGTCCAGGAGACGGGGCGACAAAGTCACCCCCCGAGGTCTTCGGCGGCTCTGAGGGCCGGGGGGGTCGAGCCCAGCTTGGGAGAGGACCGTCCCCCTCTCCTCCTCCCAGACGCAGGACGCGAAGCCGCGCGCGCCGGAGCCCAACTTGGCCGCCCTCGCGCACGGCCGCCGCGCCGCTCCTCCCCCTGGGCTTTTTGGGCTGGGGGTCCCGCCGCCCTCCCCGCCCCCGGGGCTACCTGCGGACGCCGCCCTCGCCCCGCCCCGCGCGCAGCGCGACGCCCGGCCGCCACCCGGACACCCCGCGCGGGCGCGGGACGCTGGAGAAGAGCCGCGGCGCTCGGCCCGCGGGCCCGGCCCGCCCCCGGCCTCCTGCTCCACCGGCCGCGTCTCCACCCGCCCCCGACCCGTCGTAGCAGTCGGGGGCGGCCAGTGGGGCCCCAGGGGCCCTGCGCGGCGCCTCCAGAGAGTGCACCAGGGAAGAGGTGCTGGCGGGGGGTGAGGAGGGGCAGAGACCCAGCCCCGAGGGCACTGCCTGGGCAGATGCGTGGGTGGCCCGGGTTCAGCCTCAGTGGCGGGTACTCGGCCCCTCCCCCAGGCGGCGGGACCCTAATTCATCACTGTAGACATTTGTCCCGAGAGGAGAAGGCAAGCCCAGGGATGGGAAGGAGATATGGAGGTTGCAGGGCAAGTGCCTGGCCTGAACTTGAACCCCCAGCCTGTGCAGAACTTGGGTATCTGGGTAAAGTGTGGACTGTCCCCAGTAGGGACGATGGTGGTTTGAGGACTGTAGTTAAGCAGGGCAAAGAGAACTTGGCAGGGGCCGGGGCTCTGGCCCACACCCCCAGGCTGGCTCAGGGCTGGGCAGGGGGGCGGTGGGGAGGCAGGTGTCGCTGTGCAGCCCTGCTTGTGTTTAGAAAGCAAGGCCTGCACCATTCAGCGCCCTCCCAGACCACAGAGATGCGGGCACCACGGAGAGCTGGGAGAGTTGCAGGCTCGGCGCTTCCTGTGGCCACGAGCTCACACCCCTGACACCCCTGGATAAACACAGTAAACTCTGGGGCAGAGGATGAGAGCCAGGCTCGTGCCTGGTCCTGGAACCGCAGACCACCTGCCACCAAGCCACGGGCTCTGGCTGTCCTCAGGTGGAGACAGCCACCCCGGGGGCCCGACTTTGTTCACGGGCAAGGAATCTATGCATCCTTGAGGACACCCTGCCCTCCCTGAACCCCGCCGGCCTGTCCTGCGCGGAAACGCTCACTGGTAGTAGCGGCAAAACCGAAAAGAAATGTGTCCCATCGAACATTCTTCCCTGCTCCCCCTACCCAAAGCCTTATGCACAGAGAGAGAGTCAAGCCTTCCTCCTCCCAGCCTGAGAGGGAGGAGGGTCACCTGCTGTGTCTTTAGTATTTATCTGGTTTCCGGTCTGCACTGAGGAGCTGGGAGCCAAGGTGAGCCCCCCTGCCCCCGCCCCGGTGAGATTTGAAAGGTCATCCCATGAGTCTCCAGAAAGCTCCAAAAGGTGCGGGCTGGGTACCCCAGGTGCCCGTCCCTGGGGGGCAGAGGAGGGTGGATGGCCATCAAGGACAGTGGGGGGGGCCCTGGCTGGGGCCGCATGGACTTCGCAGAGCTTTTGCCTCTGACCCAAACTACCACCGTGCAGGAGCAAGGATAAAGACTCATTTTTCTTGGAAGAGTCTGATGGCCAATGTGATACATACCACCAGCCCAGTTGTATAAATACACAGAGAAAATGTTAGAGTTCTAACCCCTGGAACCATGAGCTATAAACCAAAAAAGCTCAGGGGGAAAAAATGTAAATAGGTACCAGAGCTATTTTTAGCTATCATTGTTTACCTTTCTGGGGGGGAAGGGCTGGCCTATTGTATGTTTCGCCAGTGCTCAAATGCACATTATTTAATGCCTTATTATTAGCAGAAATATGTTAAACAGTCATTAATAGATGTTGATTCATTCCAGTTGGAGCTATTTTTCTTCTTTTCATCCCCTTGGCTCCGGTTAAGTTGTGCTCTGATGTGAAACCCTTCAGCCCTCCAGCATATGCAGAAAAGCCATGCGGAGCTCCAGACTGTTTAAAACGATGTTTGATCCAGTCCAGTTGAAAAAGATACTTTAGTAAATACGTGAACTCGCTCATTTCTGCACAGATTGGCTTTGGCTGCGAGGTTGGTGAACGGTGCAGTGCCAGGAAGATGGCAGGGCTGGGAAGAAAGGGGGCTCTTGCGGGGTCTGAGCAGGCAGAGAGTGCCCCAGGAGGAGGGCCCCCGAGGGCTCCCCCAGCCCCCTTTGCGGGACCCCCGGCAGTCAGGAGCACCCTGCCTGCATCGGGAAGATGTTTACATCAAAAGCGGAGCCGGACAAGTGGACTGGCATGGGGAGGTGGCACGCCTCTGTCACAGCCATCATTATAGGGTACGGGGAGCCACGCCATGCTTGTAATTATGGGACATGGTTTCCCTTTTCGGCGGTGAGGGAGGGAGGGCAGTGGAGGAGGCAGCTCCCGGCGAGGCTGGGGCCAGTGCTGCTGCCCTGGGGTTGGCCCAGGTTTAAAATAGTCTTTGCAGGGTGAGGCCCAGCCCACTGGGACAGGCTCAGTCTCCCCAGTGCCTAGGCCTTATCACACAGGAGGGCCCTACTAGAGACTCTGGGGCCTCCTCCGAGACGCTGAACAAGCCCACGACTGAGGCCAGCAGCACTTGGGGTCTCCACAGCTCCAAACGCTGCTCAGGAGCGCTTCAGAGGCCAGAGCTCACTTGACTGGTTGAGTGTCACTGCACTTAAAGCCACCCTCTGCAGACCTCAGTGTATCCCCCGCAGTTCCCCAGGAGGACCCTTGGAGAAGCCAGAAGACGCCCGAAGGCCACATAAATTCTGTCCCCACCGTCATCCATCCGCTGAATAGAGACACGGTCATGGGTCGTTCGAACAGTGGCTTCTTGGGATCTCAGGAAGTCTGTCTTCAGTGCAACCTGAGGCTTGGAGCACCTGCTGTGGGTAGGGCCCCGACTCAGGGTTGGCAGAGGGTGGGGTGTACGATGAGCAAGGGAGGCCCTGGCCCCATAGCTGGTGTGCGGCCGGAAGGGACAGGCCTGGGGCCTCGCAGTGGATCACAAAGGGACTGGGACGCCAGGCTCGGACAGTTGCTTCTTGGAACCTCAGTCTGTGTCTCTACAGGGAGGACCTTGGCAGAAGCTGCTTCTTCGAGAGGTTTTGCAAAGCTTGAAAGAGGATCCTTCCAGCCCAGAACCTGATGAGTTGCAAGGGCTGGTTTGGAGGGGGGCTGCTGTGTCATGCTGGGGTCCCGAAGGCAGGACCACGTGGTGGGAGTCGTTCCCAACAAAGCTGGGGGCTGGCGGTGGCCCCTGACCCGCGGGCCAACAGAGGGAGGGCGGCTTTCTCTGGATGGAGGGGGCTTTAGGGCAGAGGCCAGGAGGAGATGCAGAGCTGGGGGAGCCGGAGGAAGCAGGCCAGCCTGGCAGGTGGGGGCGTCCGGTGAGTGACTAGGCAGAAGGTGTGGCCAGATCAGACCAGGGCTCTGGGGGGCTGCCCTGGCAGGACAGGGTGAGGCTTTTGATAACAAGAAAAAACACAATGGGATGAGGTAAAATCCACATGACGTGAAATGAACCACTTCAAAGCGGACAGTTTGGTACATTCTTGATGTTGTGCGACCTTCGCCACTATCTGGTTCCAGAACATTCCATCCCTCCCGGTAGAGCTCCACACCCTGTGACAGCTCTCCCCACTGTGCTCCCCAGCCTCAGCCGTGGCCAGGCTGCTCCCGGTCACCGTGGATGGCCCTGACCTGGACATTCCACATCCCTGCGGTCACTGCTCCTCTCACACTGTTTCTTTTTCCTTAACGGTGTTCACACGTGATTTCTTTTTTATAATTTTCTTGAGGTTCACCCGTGTTAAATATCAGAATGTCGCTTCCTTCCATGATTGAGTGATATTCCGTGGTATGGCTTTGTCACGTTTGTTGACCCAGGTGCCCACGGATGGACATTTGGGCTGCTTCCAAGGGGGTCCCATTAAAGCCCCTGTGGGGGCTGGGGCTCCCACGACCGCCGAGGGCCCTGGGCAAGGCTGGGCGGCGCAGACAGCCCAGCTGGGGAGAAGGAAGCGCAGGCTTCTGGACACCCGGGGCTCCGACGGCAGACACAGTGGGTCGGCCTCCGGAGGGGGTCTGTCTCCATGGGCTTAGCCAGCAGAGGAGCCCCCAGAGGAGGCCCCGGCGAGCCACCTGCCCGCGCTTGCCTCGGGAGCCTGTCTATTTATGAAGCACTAAGACAGCACTTACTGGGTGCCGGGCCCCGTTCCAAATGCTTGATAAATAGCAGCTCCCTGTGGTCCCTTCTGTTCCATCCCACCTTCCAGATGAGGAGTCCGACGCTCAGAGCGCAGGAGTCACACGGGTGTGAGCGCGGGCCGGGGGCTCAAACCCAGACAGCCTGGTCCGGAGCCCGTGCCGAGCCCTGAGCTCTAGGCTGGTACCACGCTGCCCAGACCCACGCTGCCCAGACCTTGGCCATCACATCCCATGCCCCGATTTGAGCCTGAACTGGGATCCTCCTTCCTATTTTTCTTCAACCCAGCTCACTTCTCAATAACCTTTTCATTGTTACTTTAGTTTTTTAATTACGTCAAAATGCACAGGATATGAAAGGTACTGTTAGCCACGTCGGAGGGCACAGTTCCGTGGCGTTAGGTGCATGAACACAGCTGTGGGGCTGTCACCACCATCCATCTCCAGAACTTTCCATGCTCCCAAGCCGAACCTCTCTCTGCCTCAGACCCCGAGTCTTCCCGTTCCCCCTGCCTCTTGCCCGGAGGGGGCGACAGGCCTCCTGGTACCAAGCCGAGACTTGTCTGGGGCCTACTCCAAGTGACCAAGAGAGACCAAGAAGACTGAGCTGTGCCCACACCGGGCGCCACTGCCTGAGTCCCTGTGCCGCCCAGAGCTGGTTCCCTTTGCACCGAAAGTAGGTTTGCAGCACACCCGCGGCGGGGGCCGCATCCGGGGAGATCCAGAAATAGTGGCCTCCTCTGTGCAGGACGGTGAGGTTCTGTGAGCCTCACTGTGGCCGGGAAACAGCCACCGGCGTGGAGCTCTTGGGGGCCAGGGCCGCCCGGGACTCGGGTCTGCTCTTTGTCGTCTCTGCTGCCTCAACCGTAGGGGGCATGGGTTCTCGTCCCGCTGACGGCGGAGGAAACGGATACCCAGGCGGCAAGAACCACTCGCCCAAATCCACACAGCTGCGAAGAGTCAAGTCCCGCCCAGTGGATTCTAGAACCTTCTAGTCAACTCCAGAACGCTTCCCACCGCACCATGCCAACCTTCTGTTTGGACTCAACACATTATGACCGGAACAATAAGGAGGCTATGGAAACAATAGAAAAACATTCTATGTAGGCCCTTTAATGTGCTGTGTCTGAAATCCGAAATCCGGCTGGGGCTCCTTGGCCTGTCCTCAACCTTCCGCCTGTTTGTTTGTTTGTGGGATGGGGTGGGCGGAGGGCCCGAGGGAGATGCTCAGCTCACAGCCTTCCAGGTATGACTAACATCCTGCGGCCTGTTTACCCTCAGGGGCTGCTCCTGTCGCTAGAGTTTTGAGAATTAAACAGATTCTAATTAATGGTGCAAATATTTACGCTCAATGCCTCATCAAAGAATACACAGCCTGGGTTTTGGGGGTTTTTTTCAGAGTAAGTAACACCAGTGCCAAGGCTCTTGGCCATAAACCAGAGGCGAGATTATGGGTTCCGGCTATGTTTTTAAGTGGTTCAAAGATGGTAGATTTATATAGAAAGTCCCTTTGTAATTCAACACATCTGGTGGTTTCTTTCCCCCCAAAAGGTCAAAGGCGAGCTGCCTTCCCTCAGTGGAGATGACCAGGAGTCGGTGACAGACGCTTCTGGACAGGACGATGGCTTCACCTGGAGCGTGGCGTTAAGACAGAACAGTCTAGAAGTGGGTCTGCCGTCCCTCGAGTCTGCTTGTTGAGGCTGTGTACTTTGCCCACAAAACCTTGAGACACTGTCATCTGATCGGGGCACCTGCCTGGCACAGAGGCCCGTCGGACGGCCTGAAAGCAGGCCCTCCTAAGAGCGGGAAGGGAGGCCTCGGTGTCCTTGTGGGGTTTTGCCCAGGAGAGCAGTTTTGTCCCCAGGCCTCACCCTCTTCTTCATTGTGGGTTGGGGCATCGGGATTCCCAGGGAAAGAAAACACCAGGTCTAGCTGCCCTTGGGGACCCCCCCCCCCCCCCCCCGCCTGCCCCGCCGTCCCTCCAGCCGCCCTTGGCAAGGTTCCCTTCCCCCTTGGCCACAGTATGCAAATGACAGGCACTGTGAGAGGAGACAGCTCACAAAACCTCTTCTCCCCCGGGCTCCCGAGATAAGGCTTTCCCAGACCTTGGGAGGGAATCTGAGAAGGAAAAATCCAGCTCAGTTATCTCCAAAGGGCTCAGAGCCGGGAGGGCAGCCCAGCGGTGCCCCGGAGCAGTGGGGCCCACAAAGCCACCGTGCTCTCAGGAGACACGCCTGACCAGGAGTCAGCTTCCAGTGTCCCTGAAAAGATGAGGGTAAGTGCATGTCCCAGGCCACCCTTCTGCCTCCCAGAGGACACATTTGCTTTTAAAGTCTCACTCCGGCCTTGGGGCTCAGGACTGGGCCAGTGGGGAGGGTGGGCTGGCCTGCTGCTGGGGTGCGCCGTGGTGGGAGAGTGTAACCCTACTGCCCCCTGCTCGCCTCGGGTGTGCGTCCTTCTGCCTAAGGCCCAGGCAGCCTTGCAGGGCTCATGCACTGAGCTCTCGGAGCCCGGCCTGGGGAGGATTCTGCAGGACCAGCCCCTCTGGGGCACGGCTCAGCCTTCCCCGTGCGCTCACTGTTCCTGCCGTGTTGGCTTGCAGGGCACGTGTGCCAGGCAGGACTCTGGGATCATCACCTGCTCTGGGGTCCGTGTGACAGGTCAGCTGGTGTCCAAGCCCCCCTTGGCTCGTCAACCAAAAGGACTTAATTGCATTTTGAGGGAGCTGGGTGGCTGCCTTCCCACTCTGGGCAATGGCTCTGCTCAGACCCAGAGAAGCAGGGGAGGGTGGGCTACAGATGGGGCTCACACGACAGACGCTCAGTGTCCCCCGGTCCTGGAAGCTGATGCCTGAGATGCAGGTGCGGGCAGGGTGGGTCCCCCTGAGCCCTCCCTTCTCATATGTGGACGGCCGTGCTCCCCGTGTCCTCACGGGCTTGTCCCTCTGTGTGTGTCTGCGTCCTGATCCCGTCTTCTTGCAAGGACCCCAGTCACACTGGATCAGAGCCACCCTGGTGACCCCGTCTCACCTTGATCCCCTCTGTAAAGGCTCCAGCTCCAGATTCAGTCACACTCTCAGGTGCGGGGGATTGGGACTCTCAACATAGGACTTTGGGGGCATGATTTAGCCCCCACCAGGTGTAATGAAAGGACAGTTCACTGAGGCTCGGGAAAGGGTGGGGGAATCAACAGGAGGTGAGGAGACGCCCCCACGCTAGCACCGGGGGGAGGCCCGGCTGGAGGAGAGGGTGCAGCCTTCGAGCCAGAGCGGAGCTCGCAGGAGAGGCCGGAGGGACAGACAGCCAGTCCTCTGTTCTGATGGCCCAGTGGGTGACAAGCGGACTCATAAAGGGCATCTCCCCCTTCCCCACCCTTCCCCCAGGGCACGAGCAGAGCAGAGGGCGAGGGCAGGATCAGGGCTTTGACTCGGGCCAGGCGGGCGGCTTGATAAACCAAACAAAGCGGGACAAACTAAACAAACAAATCGATCGCGCACGCATGGTGCTCCTGCCAGCCCGGAGGCTTCCAGCGGGCGGCCCTGCCCTGCAAGTCGCCCTAGACAGCCCCCAGGGGCTCGCGGGGAAGGACCGGGAGCCCATTTGGAGCAGCTGTCCCGGAGAGCGCGGGCCGGGGCGGCGGGTGTCCCGCTCGTGCCACCTGCACAAGGAAGCCCCGAAAGAGGTGTGTGCTCGCTCCCAGCGACTGGAGGGGCTTTCCTTCCGCCCCCCGACCCAGGAGCCTCTGGGCTGGAGGAACCCGAATGGCCCGAGAGGGAGGCCCAGGGCCTGCCCTTGGGGTCTGGCTCAGTTCCTTCCTCTCGGGGCCTCATTTCCACAGAAAGACAGTAGCTCCTCACCCCCCAGCTTCCCAGACTGCGAGGGCGCGTGGGCCCCAGAGGAGGTCTTCCCGGGGTCTCCTTAGGGAGGGTGGGTGGGCTTTGGTCATTCTGGGGAAGGGCTGCCCGGCACTAACTCCCTTTCCCACTTGGGAGGCCCCTGGGTGTGAGGTTGGTGGGTACGGAGCCCCTCTCTTGGAAGGGGGTGGCCAGCCCTCCAGCTCGGCTCCCTGGTGGCGGGGGCCGAGGTCACACGACTCCGGGTGTGGCCGCTCAGACCTGCCCGTGGGCGCCAGGCCTGCGACTGGAGAGGGCGGGCGAGGGGCGAGGACTGCCTCAGGCCGCATGGCGCGGTCAGGGGCTGTGGCAGCCGTGGGCCGTGGCAGGGAATCTTGCGACGGTTCGCAGTGGGGACACTTGCCCTTCCCCTCCGCCCCCGCCGCTCACGGGGCCACAGGGACTGCTGTTGCTCACAGCCAGGGGCCCTGAGCCCGGAAAGTGACGTCTGCCCCCGTGCCCGAAGCCCGCTGGTCCCGGGCATCTGCCTCCTGAGCCACTGGCGTGGTCGTATTTTGTGGACGGTCTGAATGGGGCCGCGGTTCCCGTTTCCTTTTAGGCTTGGTGCTGGGGGTCTCGGGGACAACTTGGGGTGGTGCCTGGAGCAGGCAGTTAGGGCGATGGGCCACGCGCACTTGAGCCGCACGTTCTCCAATCTGGTGCAGGGCCAAGGGCGCGGGGTGGGGGGCCCCGTGGGCTAAGAGCCTGCCGACCCGCACCGCCTGCCCCTGCCCTGTGCCAGCTCGGCGACCCGGGGCAAGCGCGCTTCTCCTCTGTCTGGCTTTATCAGATGGAGATCCTGTGGTGCCCACTCCCACATTGTCGTGCAGAGCGGGCGAGCAAGACGGGGTCGCACACTCCGTGCCTGGCCACAGTGGCCCTGCCGCACGTGCCCTGTTTCCAGAACCTTACGGTCCCTGCGCCCCCTTGTTTGTACAATCTCCTAAATCACTGTGTTTCTTGTGGAAGTTTTAAAACCTCAGCAAACCACACGGGGCACCTGGGTGGGGAGGGCGCAGTCCGACTCTTGGTTTCAGCTCCGGGCGTGATCTCAGGGTCACGAGATCGAGCCCCGCGTCAGGCTCTGTGCTCAGTGAGGCGTCTGCTTGAGATTCTCCGTCCTTCTGCGCACCCCCCCACTCTCGCTTTCTCCCCCACCCCCTTCTAAAATAAATAAATCGATCTTAAAAAAAATCTCGGTAAGCTAACTTAAAACCGTTTTAGAACAAGGGACGATCCAGAAAGCAGACACTCCAGTAAGAACGCGTGGGCCGACATCTTACCCCGCCCCCCCACCCCGCCCGGGACGTCTCCCCAGAGCTGCCAGACCAGGGAATTAAAAGTATTTTTCATCTTTAACAGAGTCTTCAAGGACCAATAGAAAATACTTGGAAAAGTGGCGGACTTCAGGCAATAAATATTTATCGAGCGGCTCCTTGGCGTGGGTTCAGGTGCTGAAGGCACAGGGCTGAGAAAAATCTTTGCCACCAAGGAGAAGATCTTTCCTCGCAGGAGAAGGAGGATAGGCAATGATATCGTGGTGGTGAGCGGGGGCTTTTGAGGAAAAAGGATGCAGCCTACAGGGACAGAGAGCAAGCTGCCACAGACCGGGAAGGGACGCGTGCACGGGGACCGGAGGGCGGGAGGGCGGGGCGCTGTACAGCTATCAGGGGAGGACCTTCTGGGCCCAGGGGACAGCCGTGCAAAGGCCCTGAGGGCAGCCAGCTGCTAGTTTTGCAACAAGCCTAACTCTCTCAGGAATGCTGATGAAGAGTAAGGAATCCTCTCGGATTTATGAGGCAGGATCCCAGGTCAATGTTGATACGGCGTGTTTACACAGGAATGTCTTATCACAACGCAGTGTGAAAGCGACAAGAGCCAGTCGTCAGGAATTGTTTTACGGCTCTAGGAAGACGACACACGTCATGTTAATCTCAGGGTTTCACAGTTTCCACAGGCAGTGAAGGCGGGGATCACGGGCGTGCTTGGAGAGCCTCCCGGGAGAATGAGGCCGCTCCATTGTCCGAAAGCCATTCGCCTGGTGACTGGATGCATCGTGCATTCTCAGTGCGCGGCGTCCTGCCGGGGTGTCCCCACGTGCCCCCGCACCCACTTATCGTGATGGCTCACTCTGCCCGCGGCAGACCGGGATGGCGTGGCACTAGCGGGCCAACCCCCCAGTGGTTTCCCTCAGCTTGCCTTCCCTTGTCTTTTCCAGGGAGCCATTTACCCACAGCAGAGCTCATGGGGACCAACAGCCCATTCTACAGGTGAGAGACTGAGGCTCCGAGGAAGGAGGGGAGAACTAAGTCCCTGGCCAGGACGAGGGGTGGGGAACCTCTGGAATCCATGCCACAGAGTGCTAGTTGTCCCCCAGTGTTCACTTTTTGCCTTTCCCTTAAAAGAACTTATTTTTAGCTTTCATGTAGTCTCCCAAACAAAGCTGGCATGTCCCAGCTTCCTTTGCCACACATTGCAGCCATGGAACTAGGTTCAGGCCAGTGGGAATGAATGAAAGCTTATGAAGAACTTTCATGGGAGGACAGCTCCTTTCTGTGTCTTTTCTCTCTGGGGTGCTGGAATGCAGATTTGATGGCTTGCGCTCAAGCAGCCATCTTGGGTCACGAGGTGGATGCCTTTACTGAGCATGGTAGAACAGCCTCAGAGAAGGACACTGGGTCTCTGTTGACTTCATGAAGCTCCCTACCAGTCCTGGGATCCTGACAGTCCTACATCTGGACTTGTCTTAGTGAAAGAAAATAACTCTCACCCTTTTAGATAACTTTTCTGTCCCTTGGTGCAGAACCAACAGAGGCCTTCCCTTCACTGTGGCTGTTTATCCAAGTCCCTCATCATGACAGAGATGAAGAAAGAGCCCCAGAGAGAGGGGCGTGATCTGTCCAAGGTCACTGAGCTCCACTTACATAAGCATTTCATTTCAAAGCTGCCTAAAATAATTGCTAAAGCAAATAGCCCTCACCTTCCAAGGGCCAGCCAAGACTGTAGCCCAGCAAATTCACAGGAGGTCTGATCGATGAGGCTGGGCACACTTTGAAGGCCTTTGCCACCCTCCACCATGGCTGCTGTCAGCCCAGCTCTGCCTGCCCCTCCCTGAAGATTCGGACAGAACCAGGTTCCTTGACCCGACTCTGAGAGATCGCTCCCCTGCCAGTCAGGCTCTGGGACAGCTGGGTGCATGGGCCCGTTGGCTCTGATGTGTGACGTCCCCCGGGCCAGGTTCCCCTCCGCAGAGAGAAGCCCCCACAGGACACACACCCCCCACGGCTCCTCCTCCTGGTTGTCTGCATTTCCTATTGCCAGAGCCTTTTTCGAGACCCTGAGACCATGGCAGCCCGCCCCCCGCCGCCCCACCAACTGCTTCTGATGATGATTCTGAACCTCCCATGGGGAATCCCTCCTCTGACTGATGAGGGAGTGACCCAGCTCATTCTGGCCACCTTCTTGCTGTCGGGTCTCCCAAAACTCCGAGCTGCCTCTTCTTCCTTGTCCTGAGAACGTATGTGGCATTTCATGGCTTCTATTAGCGACAAGAGGGATGATTTCTCAGTAGAGTCAGATACTTAGGATGTCTGTCTGACAACAAAATAGGGGCCCTAGCCAGAGGGAGGCCCTTCCAGCAGCAACATCAGACGCTGAGCCTCACCACGGAAAAGCCTGCCCGTGTCCCCTGTAGGTGGGGAGGTCGGGGTGGGGGCGTCCAGGCTCATTTTGCAGAAGAGGAAGTCGGGAGCTAAAAGGTCAACACGCCCCAGGCCACACCTGCTAGGCAGACCCAGCTCTGGGGTCTAGCCTCGGCCTCAGACCAGACCCCACGGCCCCCCGACCACCTTTCCCAGCCTCCACCTGAGAAAGTCTCCACACTCGGCCCTGGGAAGGGAGCCACAGGACTCTGGGCACTTCTGGAGAAGGGGAGTGTCCTCTCACTGCCAGCCCTGCACCCCTGCGCCTGGTTTGGGCCCGTCCCCCGGAGTCCTGCAGCTGTCCCATGTCCTACAGAGGAGCGGGTGTCCCCTCAGCCAGGAACTTTTCGGGCAGCCTCTCCAACCTGCCCCCAGCTTCTCTGTCTTGGGGAAGTGGCTCAAGCATTCACTCTACCATGCGATGCGGCGTTTCCCGGAATTCCTAGACCAGAACCTGCCTTCCTCTGGTGTGAGCCCCAGGCCGGCCCTCCTCCGGGGAGCCTGCCTCCCCGGCCCGCAGAGCAGAGTCACCGCGGCTCCGGCGTGGCCGTCCGGGGACTACCTCGCGGGGAACGGGTCCTCGGACCGTCTCAGCGTGGGGGTCGCCAACACTTGGCAACTCTTTGTAGCTCTTTGAGGGCTTCTCTGCAGACATCTGATGCCTAATTCTCATTCCTCTTCTCTCTGCCTTGACTCCCCGGCACTTGGAGAGCAAACCCAAAATAAAAATGAGTCCTTTTCCAGTGAATTCACTCATTTTTGCAAATCTTCACTCTGTTGTCCCCCTCTGCCCTGGAGATGAAGGGTCACTCCTGGGCGGGGAGGGGGGGCAGCGGTTCTGGCCTTGGCCAGGGCAGTGTGTGGGGAGCGAGCTGCCCGATAGGCTCTGGCCTCTATCCCTGAGGGGGAAGCACAGAGTGGGGGCCTCCAGAGCCCACCTCCCTCCGCCCCTGCTCCTGGCCTGGAGCCCCCTCTAGGGAGCCAAGGAAGCTTCCTCCTCCGCTCCCTCGCCCATCAATTCAGTGGAGAGAGAGTGAAGCCACTCATTCATTCATTCACTCTTGGTTGATGAATTGGTTCATTCATTCGGGGACTAAGCAGAGGACAGAGGGTGGGGCTGGTCAGCCGGATCCAAGTCTTAGACTTGGTGGCTGAATTCCCATGAGACAAGAGGTCGGCTCTGCCCCAGAAAGGCCCTCTGCGCTGCCCCTTGCGTCCCTAGCCAGGAAGGGCCTCAGAGCCACCCCCCCTTGCCCCAGCCCCCATCAGGGTCTCCCTCTGAGAATCACAGACAGGACACAATGGCCTGGGAATGTGGAGCTCACTGTTCCCCCTCCCTGAGCTGGAGGGATGCAGCCAGTGGGTGAAGGGGGCTGTGGTGGGGGAGGGAAGGAGCAGTGGGGTTGGCGGGGCAGGGAGGTGGGGTGGGGACAGGATGGCCGTGAGAGCCCCCACGAGCCTCGTCAGGGAGACGGTAGCTGCTCAGTGCGTGTTGCCCAGAACAGGAACTCCCCGTCGCACCGGCGGCGAGGCCAGAGATGGGAGCGAGCCGGCCTCTTCATTCTCAGCCCCCGTGCCATGTCCCCTCTTTCCACGGCAGCAAGAGGCTCCGTGATTGCGAGAGGAGGCTCTGGAGAGAGGCGGCGGGGCCCCCCACAGCCCTGCCTCTACCTGCTGGGTGACCCTCTAGCTGGTGGCTTCATCTCTCTGGGCCCCAGCTTTGTGCCATATGGGATTGAAACAGCCCTTGGTAGGAGCCATGCCCTTCCTTTAGGCTTCACACTGTTAATAGTCCAGTTTTACCAAGGAGGGAACCAAGCACAGAGAGGGGGAGCAGCTTGCTCTAGTGGCCCAGCGGATAAGTGAGAGTCGGGTCCAGTATAAGGGTCTGGCCCCAAAGCCTTGGCGTCATGGCTGCCCTCATAGGGCTCCTCGAGGCTCAGGGGTGTCATGGCCCGAAGACTCAGCAGGAAGCCCTGCAGGCGGTTAGTCCATCCAGGCCGTACGGGGGCTCTCAGGGCATGGGGCGGGTGGCCCTCCAGAGACACCGGGCAGTGTGGGGACATTTCTGGGTGGTCGCGCCTGAAGGTAGGGTGCTCCTGCCTGTAAGGGGTAGAGACCAGAAACGAGGCCAATTGTCCCACGATGCACAGGACGGCCCCCACGACGAGGCACGGGCCAGCCCCAGATGTCAACAGCGCCGAAGCCAAGAACCTGGGCCTGTGGTTACTGCTCTCAGGAGGGGCTTGCCTTCTGGAAGGTTCCTTGCCTTAACCTACCAGGGTCAGGCCTGCCACCGTGGGGGTGCTCTCCCTGCTGGCGGGCCTGGGCACTGCCCAGAAGCCACATGCATGGGGATCTAGAGGACAGAGTGGGTGTCCAGCCTGGGCCGACGGTGCTGGCAGTGCACAGCGCTCTCCAGACCCCCACCCCGCCGTGGACCCCGCGGCTCCTTACTGGTCAGCAAAGGATCCAGCGCAGTCTCCTCCATCCGGGCGCCCCCACCACGCACTCTCCTCTCGTGGATGCCGGCCCCCCAGCACGTTCCAGCACAGCTCTGCGTTGGGATCTCAGGCACGTTGGCAGAGGCCACTCCCCGGGGCGAGCAGGTTTGCAAAATGAGTCAGCGGGGCAAGAGGACTGGCCACCAGGTGCCAATCGTGGGTTAATCATTAACACGCAACACTTCCCTGGGATTGCCAAGGACCCTCGGGCCTGGCCTCGGCCAGCCTCGACAGGGGACCTGGGAGCCCCGTCCCATCAGGGTCCGCCTCTGTCGGGTTGTCTGCTGAAGGGGAGGGTGGCACCCAGGGGCCCTCTCTCCCTTCAGCCACAGGACTTCAGCTCTGCCAAGTCAGGGTCACAGAAGGAATGAGCCCATTTCACAGCCCGCACCACTGACAGAACTTTCAGAAATCCCCTTCCCTAAGTGCCTCCTCTGTTTCCCACTCGGTGCCAGGCCCCTGACATTCATCGTCTCCCTGGACACCATCCCGACCCTGCAAGTGGTAAGTTGTGTCCCCATCTCTCTGGGGGCGGGGTGAGGCCCCGCAGGTGGCTGACTGGTGAGAGGCCTGGCAAAGAACAAGGAGGAAAAGGAGTAAATCATTTCCTCCCTTGGGGTCTCTGTTTCCTCGGCCGATTCACAAGCTGTTCAGGGGTTAAACGAGGCCACACAAGGAAAATGCTGAGCACGGGTCCCGCCCACACCGGAGCCTGCAACAGACGTTGGCTGTTTTCTGGGTCATCAGGCTGCGTGTCCAGGCCCAGGATCCTGGCCTGCTTTGTCACTGGTGTGGAAGCAGGTGGCACCTGTTGGATCAACGGTTGTCGGGCGACTTGGCCAAAGCCAGGGGGCAGGGCAATCTCAGACCAGATGGGTCTGCCTCCCAGGGACGTGCTCCTTCAAAACGCTGGTCCTGACATTTCCTTCATCCCCCAGGAGTGTGGACGGTGCCCCCTTCCGGTGGAACATCCGGCATTCCAGGGGCAGTGACGGCCCTCCTGCTGGGGGATGGATGGCGGGGTGTGGACAGGTCGGGGGGCTGGTGAGGGAGCGTGGGGAGGCCTCCCCCCGGGGTTGGGGAAGCTCGGAGTGGATGGGGCAGGGGAACCCTCAGGGGAGGGTCAGGGCAGGAAAGCAGAGAATGGGTGCTGTTCCCCTCCCCGGAAATGAGCTGTGGACTCAAGAGTTTTACTCCAAACCTCTCCCAGCTCTCTCGGCCCCATAACCCCATCCCGCTCCCAGCTCTACTGAACATTTTTTTTTTTTTTTGAGGTTTCATCTGTAAGTCATCTCCACACCCAACGTGGGGCTTGAACCCACAACCCCGAGATCAAGAGTCATTCTGTCCACCGACGGAGCCAGCCGGGTGCCCCTCAGAGGAGGTTTGAGGGATGCGAATCAGAGACTGCCGTGGGGAGAGACGCAGTAATACGTTTCATTCATTCTCTTTTCCAGAAAACATTTCCTGAGCACAACGCTGTCCGGAAAGGACGCTCGGGGGCAGAGAGCAGAGGGGAAGCAGCCTGGGCTCCCGACAGCGAGCAGGGTACGGGGCAGGGCAAGGGTCTCGTGGTTCAGGAATTCCACTCTGGGGGCTCAGGTGGTTGGGCGTCCGACTCTTGACTTCGGCCCCCGCCGGGCTCCCCGATGAGGGGGTGTCTGCTGGAGACGCTCTTCCTCTCCCTCGGCCCCGCCCCCCAAAATACCAGGTGCTTCGGCTTTCGCCCAAAGCCTGCAATCAAACCTTTTGGGCTCTCCGGCCTTTAAATCACACGGGTGGGAGTTCAAAGCCAGGTCCTGCCAGCCAGCGGCCTGGAGGCCAGCCGGGTCACCTCTCTGGCCTGGCGGTGTATTTTTTTTTTTTTAAACATTTTATTTATTTATTTGACAGGCAGAGATCACAAGTAGGCAGAGAGGCAGGCAGAGAGAGAAGGGGAGGCAGGCTCCCTGCTGAGCAGAGAGCCTGATGTGGGACTCGATCCCAGGACCCTGGGATCATGACCCGATCCGAAGGCAAGAGGCCTTAACCCACTGAGCCACCCAGGTGCCCCCGGCGGTGTATTTAATGAGTGACGAATGGCTGTCTCTCTAAGAAAGTGATGACCGGCTGTGGGCAGAGTTATTGGGCGTTGGGAACAGAGAGGCGCGGGGCGAGCGGCATCCCCCCCCACCCCACTGTGCCCTCGGAGCCGCGCGGCGCTGTAAACAGTGAAATGTAATATGGCCTTATTTGGTCGTGGAGCCAACTCATCACTTGCAGAGGCCTCTCTGCTCTCCACTGTGGGAGAAACGATTAACTCCGAGTCCCCGCCCGCCCGGCTGTGGGACACTGGGTGCTGCCGGGGTCAGTCCTGTGGGGTTCAGAACCCCCGTTTGCACGGAGCCCCCCTCTTGCGCAGGTTTGCACACAGAGCCGGGATGCGGCCCTTCCCCCGCCCGGGGCCCCGGCGGGCTCTGCAACAGACGGGGTGTCTCGGTGCAGGGGACTCGGTGTTAGAAGAACCTTTGGAGCCTACACGGGTTTTAGACAGTGACGTTGATTGTCTTGGGGTAGAGCAGGGTTTGGGGGTGGCAGGGGTCCCTGCATTTCAGAGGACCCAGGGAATGCTCCAAACCATGGCAGGGAAAGCAGGGACAGGATGTTGGCTGTGGTTGCTGTCTTCAGGTTACCAGGGCTCAGCACCAGCCATGGGTCCTGGACACTGATGGGGGGGTTGGTTCTCGGGCTCACCCTACAGAGGGGGGATGGACTGCGGACAGGTCAGCTCTGGTGGGGTGCCAGCTGGCTGGGGCCTGGGGGCTTGAACCCGGAGGCCGCACGGAGGAGGGGCTACCCAGAGAACCGTGCGAGCGTTTCCCTGGGGAACCAGCTGCCTGATCTACTGGTCCAGGGACAGGGGAGATCCTCGGGCCCCTCTGTGAGAGGCTGGCCTCCATGGGAAAGGCAGGCGTCCCCTGGAGGCCATCTGCTTAGTCACTGTTGGCCTTGCCCGGTGTCTCCTCTGTGGGGTCACCTCCAGAGTGATCCCGGACAGCGGGATCCCAGGGAAATGAAGAGGGAAGACAATGTGGCTGGGACTGGCAGGCCGGCCGGAGGGGGGGGGGGGCAGGCTGGAGCAGGGCTGGCATTGAGGGTGGGGGGTGCTGCGGGAAGACTGCTGTCTCTGAGCCTCTTTCCCCGTCTGCGGAACTGGTACCTGTCCTAGAGGCTGCTGGGAGAAATCTGTAAGATGAACAGACGCAGAGAGGCCAGTGGCACGAAGTAGGTGCTAAACTAATGTTGGGGGGCTTAATTAATTTTTTTAAAATTTATTTATTTGACAGACGGAGATCACAAGTAGGCAGAGAGGCAGGCAGAGAGAGAAGGGGAAGCAGGCTCCCTGCTGAGCAGAGAACCCGATGCGGGGCTCGATCCCAGGACCCTGAGACCATGACCTGAGCCGAAGGCAGAGGCTTAACCCATTGAGCCACCCAGGCACCCCAGCTTAATTAATTTAATGAGAAAAATTTACCTAAGGCTCTCAAAATATCGTTTCACCTACCGTTAATTATGATGGTGCCTAGGAATGCAACTCCCAGGAAGCATCCTAAAGAAAGAGGCGTATGCTTCCCTCTTTCCTATCCTGCTCTCTTCTGGCTGGGATAGAGCCGTGATGGCTGGCGCCAGAGCAGCTATTGTGGACATGAAGTGGCTTTGAGCATGGAGGCTTCATAAAGCAGAGCAGCAAAATGTGAGAGCATCTCTGAGACTGGGGGTCACCGGCCCTTGTGCACGTACCCAGGGTTTTTATGGTCAATAAACAAACTTCCATTTTGCTTGAGGAAGTACGTGGAAGCGCCTTGCGAGCTATCATGAGCATGACAAGGGTGACGTAATGACCTCAGTTCTAACATTTAAAGTGAAGGGGAGCTTAGTTAACCTGCTGCTACCTTTGTTTTTCCCCTTAAAAATGGGTCTAAACATGTTGACTATGGTTACGATTATTACTACTCTCCTTTTGCCTTTCCCCTTGTAATAACCCCTTTGAATCCACTGTTGTCACTTGGTGTCCTCACTCTGTGGTCCTGGGTGCCCAGGACCCCCTCTTCCAGATGATTGTTCTGTCTTTCGTGCTCGGGACAAGCCCCAGCAGAATCCTGGGACTTGAGGAGTCTTTAGACAATGCTGGTTATGGCTCTCACCCAGTTTACGCTGCACCACGCAGCATCCTGCTAACCTCTGCTTAAATGCTCCCAGGAATGAGCTGCTCACTACCTCCCACACAACCTGGTCGTTGCTGGCCAGCTCTCCCAGAGCTGTATATACAACTGTATACAGCCCTCCCTGACTGTATGTCCTGGGACACCCCCGTCTATCCTAAATCTGCTCGCTGGCATTCATCCACCCCAGAAAGCTTTATTGGGCACCTCGTTTCCATGACGTTGTGTTAGCTGCTGGAGGGCAGGGACAGATGAGGTTCTTGTGTCCAGAGGCTCACTTTCCAGTGGGGAGGCCAGGACAGCATGAACAGTCATGAAAGAGTTAGTTACTGAATTGTAACTGTCGCGGGGGTTGCAGGGAGGCACAGGAGCTGCGGGCCTGGAAAACGGGGCTAAGGTGGCCCCACCGGGCTGGAGCTGGAGTGACCGTGTCCCGCTTTGCCTGGGACCATCCTGGCTCTGGCACCGGAAGTCCCGCATCTCAGGGAGCCCCTGTGCTCGGGGCACACCAGGTCGGCTGGGCCCACCATAGGGCAGGCTTTCCAACTCAACTAGTTTCCTGGGGCCACTGTCACCCAGGTAGGACGGTGTAGGTCACGGGGAGGAGTCTGGCATTGGTCATAGGTGGAAAGGGACCTTCTAGTGAATGATAAGCTGATGGGGCCTTGAGCAGCCCTCCATGTGTGCCCAAGCTGTGGCCACTTTCCCAGGCATCTGCTGGGCCACAGCAGGTGACTTTAGGTAAGCAGACAGATCTACTCAATCATCTGCCCAGACACCTGCTGCCCCACCGAAGTGGAACGTGGGCTGAGGCTCACGGGGAGCAGCCCCACTGCTGGGTAAGAGGCCTGCCGGGTCCCCTACGGCCCAAGGGGCCATCCCTTAGGCAAGCTTACCTGCCTGGACGCTGTGTACAAAGTGGTGCGAGGCTCCCTCCTCCCAGCGACGGTGCCCTGACAGAGAGGTGGAGAGGCTCCGACCGGGCTGGGGCCAGGCCAGCCGTGCAGGGGGGCTGGCGGCTTGGAGGCAGGCCACTGTCTGGGCTTCGTATCGGCCACCCACTCTGTGGCCCCCACATCCACAAGACCAGAGAGGCAGCCTTGACCAAGACGAGGGGCTGGACCACAGTTCCCCGGGAGCTTCCCGAGCTGACCGGCCCCTCCACAGATCTCATTTTCGGGTGAGAAGTTTTGATCTACGGGCACCGATGTGGCTTATGAGAAAGCTGACACCTGAAGAAACCAAGCAACTTGGCGGAAGTCACACCACGGGGAGGAGGTGGCCCTGGGCCCTGGGCCCCGTGGGTGACGGAGCCAGGCGGGCCCTCCCCTCCACGGTGACTGGCGGCTCGTGGGTGAGGGAGGATGCTGGGTCTCCAGAAGCATCCCGGTGGAAACTTTAAGAACCCCCGTCCCTAAACACTAGCGTGGAGGGGCAGACCCGGTGTGAACGTCTGGTGTGCGAGCTGCTCGGTGTCCAAAGGCCCCCTCGCAACTGAGAACAGTGGGCTTCATTCTGCCCATGACACTCGAGCCCCCGGCCGATCATTTCCCCACGCAAATGCGCTGATTTTGAATCGTCGGTGAGAACGCGGGCGCTGCGAGCTTTGGCGGGTGTCCCGTGGGGCACTTTCGTGGGGGCCTAGAGATGCCATCACAGCGGTCTTATGATGAGACGCCTGGGAGAAGGAGGGGGCGGTGTTTTGTCTTCTAAAATGTGTTCCCAGGTCTGCCCTCTGGGCTGGGCTCCTGAGCAAATGCATGGGAGACCTTATTTGGGAATACTGAGTTCCTTGGATTTTATGGGCCTTAAACACTCTGCGCACCGTGGTCCGGGCTTGGGCTTCTGCGGTGGGGGGTGGCGGTGGGTTCGCCGCTGCGTGGGTAGGGGAGGAGTCGGCGGACCTGGTCACAGCGGGGCTGCTGTGCGGCCCGGCAAGCCGCTCGACCTCTCTGAGCGGCAGGAGGAGATGCTGTGTGTGCTGGGGGCCGGCAGCTTCTTGAGCTGAGTCCCGGGGGACTGCGCTGAGCCGGTCGGTCCTGCTCGCTGGGGCCCAGGGCCAATCCAGGCACCTCGTGCTCGCTTGGCCCTCCCAGCAGCCCTGCTGTTTGGATGGGGGCCGCGAGGCTCCGAGCGGTTTAGTCACTCTCTCAAGGACACACAGCCTGGGTGGTCACACCAGAGTTCAAGTCTAGAGCGGAGCCTGCCCGCCACACTCTCTATCCTCCACCGAATACTGCAGGGGACGGGGCCTCGGCCCCGTGGCTGGTGGCCTCCCAGCGATGCCCCAAGCCAGCCCTTAAAAAACAAAACACAAACCCTTTGAGAATGTAAAATGGTGCAGCCCGAGTGGGAACGAGTCTGGTTCCCGAGCAAGTGAGTCATGGGACTATCAGGTGACCCAGCAGGCCCGCTCCGAGGGGTTACGCCCAGAAGAATGGAAAACGGGTTGGGACCGAAGATCGTGCTCTGGTGTTGGCCGCAGCGCTACGGGGGACGGCCGGAGGGTGGAAACAACCCAAGTGCCCGTCAGCAGAGGAGGGGCTGTGCAACCGTGGCCCGTCACCCTCGGTGCATTGCCCGCGGTGCATCGCCGGAGCACAAAAACGGAGGCAGCTCTCACTCTGGCTGCGGCGTGGGGGGCTGTACAGAGTGACAGAGGCTGATTACAAAAGACCGCAAACTGAGTTCATTTGTAGGCAACTCCAGAACTGGGGAGTTCCTGGAGACAGAAAGCAGACAGGGGGCGGCCAGGGGCGGGGGGATGCTGACGGGCACCGGTTTCCTTTTGGGGGAGAAGGTGGGCAATGCTTGCACTAAATGGGAGAAATTTACCACAATTTATTCTTTTTAAGATTTTATTTATTTATCTGTCAGTGAGAGAGAGAGCCCAAGCAGGGAGCAGGGGAGGTAGAGGGAGACGCAGAGGCCCCGCCGAGCAGGGAGCCTGATCGTGAGCTGAGCTGAAGGCAGACACTTAACCCACTGAACCACCCAGGCGTCCCTTTACCATGATTTTAAAGCCCCCTTTTAGATGTGAGGAAGCTGAGGCTGGGGCAAGGGAGGGAAAGGCTGGCCAGAGGGCCCCACGTGGGCTATCGAGGACATGCATCTTCCTAGGCCTTCGGTAGGAAGTCCTGCTGCGAGATGGACAGAAACCCTCTCTGTCTCATCCTGGAAATCTCCAGCGAAGTGTTTTCCTCATGGACGCTCTGATGCAGTCTCAGGTCCAGGCCGGTGTGCAGAGAGGGCAGACGCCCTCCCTAGGAGCTGCTCGCAGGGTCTAGTCCCCTCCTGCGTCTGTGCCGGGGCATATGGTCTCCAGGACATCAGCTGCTTTTGCTTCCTGTCACCCGGCACTCCCCAGTGCCTGCCGTCCCCACGCCACCGGCTGACCCCTCCCTCCCGCTCCCAGGGGACCTCGAGCACTGGCCATCTTGGGCTACAAGGACAGGTCCAGGGATGCCCATGAGACCAGAGCCGGTCCAGGGACTGTCGGCCCTGGGGGCTTTGCTGGAATCTTGGGTGAAACACAGCCTGGAGCTGCTGTGTGGGGGCCGGGTTGGGGGAGAGCCAAGGCGAATGCCGGGGGAGGCAGGATCCTGACCCGGGTCTAGCTGGGCCCCGTGAGTGGAACCCCAGGCCTTCCCAGCAGAGTAACCTGACCTTTCCCTTGTCTGAGTTTTTGGTAGGTTGGGGTCACGTGCTGGAAGAACGTTGTGGAACACACCAGTTGTACGAGTTGTAGCTGCCTCGGGTGCTGGGTGTGGGAGCCGCTGACCTGACCAGGAGGCCACTGGACGCGGGAAGGAGGATGAGCCGGAGGCCTGGCTGTGGCAGGGCACCCCGAGAGGGGAGTGTGGGGGTCACATCTTTGCTCGCTGTGCCTTGGCATCCATGCCTCCCCGGAGGGCCATTCAGTTGGGAGAAAGTCCAGGCTTTGGCATCGCCAGGGGTGGGTGTGACTCCTGCCCGGCCACTCGCCAGTTGTGTGACCTTGAGCAAGACTCTTGTCCTTGAAGCCTCTGACCTCACTGGCAAGCTGGGGACCGTGATGCCCAACGCCAGGCCTGGAGGGCCCCCTCAGTCTTCCAGCGGCCTGGCTCAGACCCCAGCTCCATCACTCACTGGCCACCTGACCCTTCCTGCCTCAATTTCCCTGACTCTAAAACAAGGGAATTAAGGGTACTTCCTTTCTAAGGAGGGGGTGCAGCTGATGAGTTTGTGGGTGTGCATCTCGGAACGACAGCCAGCCGTCACTTAGCGAGCATCTGTTGTCCCTGGCACAGCTGTGGTGGGGACAAAAGAGACGGTCTTGGAAGGGCACGGCATTGTCTTCCAGAGGGTCCCCCTCTGAGCCCCACCCCCAAGCTGGTCCCGGAGTTGGAGGTGGCTGGAGCTGCCCTCCGTCCAGAGTAGACTGATCTGTTACCGGTGACAGCCGTGCCTGCAGCCCTTGCCAGTCCTCAGCTGTGATGCCAGTGTCCAGGCATGCCCCGTCCCGCAGGCTTCAGTCTGCGCCAGGAGCTCATGCATCACAGCAGAAAGATAAATACATACCACAAGCCGGCCTAGGGCGCCCACCCAGCTGGGGCAGGCGTCGGCAAACACGGGGCGCCACCAGGAGCGTGCCCGTGCCACATCATGAACTTGACTGCTCCCTGTTAAAAATGGGGTGTGAAGGAGGCCTGGGATGGGGGTCCTGGCAGCTCCCCCATCTGTCCTGGTGGGAATGGGAGCCGGCCTGACCCGGGCCGCCCCCGGCCTATGTGTCTGCGGCCCCCGTGGACCCTCCATCACTCCTGTTCTGTGCCTCACTGACCGCACCCTTCCCACCCCGGGGTCCTCGGGGCCGCAGGTCCAGCCCCGGACCTCCCGTCTGGCCGCTGACGAGGGAGGACCGGAGACTCGGGGAGACTGAAAACTCCCCGCTGCTCTGCTGGGATTTGCAGACACGCAGATGTGAATTAAAATAAGACCGGAGTCGGTCTAGAAACTGCTGTTCAAGGGGAGAGAAAAGAAGAGGAGACGTTAAATTAAATCTGTGCCCCTGATTTCCCCCCAAGGGGAAGGAGCTGTACTCATTAACCGAGGAACGTGTCCCTTACAGGATTTTTGACCCAGATAGAATCCGAAGGCCATCAGTCTCCACTAATCCCCTGGCATTGAGCACAGGCCAGAGGGGTCCCCGAGAGTGACCTCAGAGCTCGCGGCCCCCGGCCACACGGGGCCCCCCTCGCTTCAGCACTCTGCTGCCTCCATCTTAAAACTCTGAGTGATGTCATCTTTGAACTTGTGTTTCCGGGTGAAGCCCGGGGAGCCCCACAGGTGCAGGGCTGGGGGCTGCGTCCACACCACCCCTCTCCCGTGCCTGGAACAGCGTTCGCGCAGCGAGGGCACAGCCGGGGCACCAAGGCTCCCTAGCGGTCGGCGACCCGGCAGCCTGATGCGGGCTCTGGTGTTTCCCGCACCCTGAACGGCCAGCCCAGCAAGCCGTCCTGGGGTCCTTACCCCCCGGCCCCCGCCACCACATTCCGGTTCAAACTGGCCTTATCCGCGCGGACCGGCTGAGGTTCTAGCTGTCCTCGCCCGGCAGCGCTCAGCAGTGAGCGAAGGCATCGGCCCAGGCGGAGAACCACACGCTTGAGGTTCACGCCTCTACGGGCCTCGTTCCCGGCTTCCCGCATGGTCGGCAGCGGGCCCTGCCCACGGTGAGGCCGGGGCTCCGTGCTCATGTCCGAGTCTGGGTTGCTCTCCGCAGGCCGCCTTGTCTGCGGTGAACCCGGGAATTCTCACGGAGCTGCGTGGCTGAGGCCTCCCGGCTCCCCGGGCGCCCCGGGGGCCAGTGGGAGCCCCAGGGTTCCTGCTCCCTCCTGGAGCCAGAGGGGTGGGAGGGGTCGTGGGGGTCCCTTCAGGGCCGCAGCTGGTTCCTGCTGCCCCTGCTCCGGCCCGGGAGGTGCTGGTCTGTAACCCCCGCCCGCTCTCCCTCGTCATCTGCCTGCAAGTCTTCCCAACTGCTAGCCCCCCCCAGAGGCTCTCAGCTTCACCCCGCCCCGGGGGCCAAGCCTGCCCTCCTGGATGGGCTCTGGGCCCCCCGGCACCCTCATCCCACAGCTCCAGCCTCACCGCGCCCGCCCCTCTCCGTGCTAACCACTCCTCTCTCCTCCTGGGGAGCACCGGGCCTTTGGAACGCACCCTCTGGTTGCCTCCCACCTGCAGCTCCCTCGGCCCCAGACGACCTTCCTGCTCCCTCCGCAGGTTGTGCCTTGCAGCCCCAAGGCCTCTCTTTCCCGGCCCCGCCTTGCCCCCCTGGGAAGGCCCTCCCAGCTTCCGTGGCTCACCCGCTCTGCCTTTCTTTCTCTCTCCGTCTTTTCTTCTCCCTCTGAGTGCGTGTCTCTCTTGTCCCTTTCTGTCTTTTTCTGGCGATCTCTCCCTCTCTCTGTCTCTGAGTCTCTGAGCATCTCTCCGTCTCTCTGTCTGAGTCTCTGTGCATCTCTCCGTCTCTCTGTCTCTGAGTCTCTGAGCATCTCTTCGTCTCTCTGTCTCTGAGTCTGTGCATCTCTCCTCTAGTTCTGTAAGTGCTCACGCTCACCAGCTCGGATACTAATCTGGGCACACAGAGCAGGGCCTGCCCCCCTGCTGCCCGGACCCCCGCTGCTTCCTCCTCTCCGACTTGGCCCTGCAGAGGAGCCCCCTCACCCCCATCCTCCAGAGGAGAAACAGCTCTGAGCCCTGAAGCACCTCGTTCCGTGAGCCTGGGCCGCCCACTGCGGAGGGCCCAACACGGGGGGCCTGAGCACCAGGGTGTGTCCAACCACGCTGAGCCTTTGCCACCTAGACCGACCCCAGCGCACCGAAGTCTGGGAACCGAGGCTGAGCTGGCCTCAGAGCATTCGTCCTGACCCTGACTGGCCGGAGATCAGGCGGGGAGCTGGTGACCATGACCACGACCTCCTTGGACACCTGCCAGGAGGTGCCCCATGTGTGTTGAGAAGTCTGTCATGAGGCTGCCCTGGGGAGGGGCATTCATACGTGCACACACACACACACACACACACACACACACACACATAGCACTGACCCGTGTCATTCAAGCTTCCCTCCAGGCTCCATGGCTCTGTGCCCTCCAAGCGAGGCTGGGAAGGGACATTTTGGCTTCCTGGTCTCCGCGAGATGCGAGCCCTGAGGGGTTTCCTCCATGGGAAAAGGCAGGCTCTGTCCTCTTGGGGGTCCTACCCTGGGGGCAGGGCGGGCACGTGAGTACAAGTGGATCACCAGATGCTGGCCCTTGGCAGCTCGACTCGGGTCAAGGTCCCTCCAGTGAAGCCAGAGAATCCTCCAGGGGCAGCAAGGACCTCAAGCTGCTGCTGGGGAGAGTTCAGCATCCACAGAAGGCAATCCTGTCAGGGGCTTTGCCAGGGGCTAGTATCTCCCTCGACTTAGCAGGGCACAGTCCCTCAGGGGGACCATCTGGGGACACCCCCCTCCTCCACCTGGGTCCTCTGTCTCCCAGGAGGGCAGGAAATAAACACTTAATTCAGAGAGCTAGACAAGGAGGAGAGGAGCAGCTGGAGGGGATAGCTTCGGGAGCGGCCTGCTCCTTGCTCCTACTCGGGCGTCCCCGCCCCACCTCCCACATTTCCTTTGATTTGGCATAAATGTGTGAGTAATTAGGCTCAGGAACCATCTTTTTAGAACATGCTAATAGCTTAGAGGTTAGCGATGTATCAGCCACTCTCATTTTAGTCTAAGTTAGTTTGTTCGGTGTGCTTTCCTGCTAACGCCCAAGGGGAGATGAGCTGTACTGAGAGGACAGGATCTCTTGGGGATGGGTCTGGGATCCCAGAGCGCTGCCAGCACTGCAGTGGCCTGGGTGGGTGGTGCCCTGGGGAGCTTAGAGCAAGGGGGCATTGGAATAAACAAAGCTGCCAGGGGAACTAGGGAGGAGGACAAAATCCCATGTCTTCTGTTTCAAAATGTTCCTAATGGGCCAGTCCTGAGTTGAGGACCAGAGAACCTGTTCTTCCTCTTCCTCTTCCACCTCTGCTCATCCCTCTTCCCACCCTGCTTACCCCACACTCAGGGCCCCCACTCTTAGGATTTGGGCTTCAAGCAATTATGGTCAGCACCAGAGTTCGGCTCCAGCAGGCAGGTGTTCGGGGTGGTGCAATGTCACATTATTATTGCCACTAAGGCTAGGAAGGTGCCCCCTGTTTTTCTGACTGTGTGGATAAAGGGGGTGAGGGTATAGAGAAGGGGTTTGGTGGCCGGGCCCCCGAGGGGATGGGGTTACAGGACCTTCTGTGGCTTGACCATCCCCGGAGGAGCCGTGCTGGGGAGGAGGTGGGCAGACATGTCCAGGGAGCAAGGAGTCTCCTGCAGGAAGGGAGTAGAAGCTCGACTGTACTCTCAGATAGTTGGGAAGGGTTCCAACCAAGGTCACGGACACAAGAGGACTCAACCCACAAGTTCTCAAGGGCACCCCCAGCATGGGCTCCCCAGCCGAGCCCAAGCTTCAGGAAGCAGCCCCTGCCCCACTGGGGCTCCTGACGGGGAATGGAGACCAGCCCTTGAATCCATAAGCACTTTGGGAGCCCAAGCCTGAAACAGGACACCAGGAGGATCCGTGTGGCTCTCGCCCAAACAGGCAGCTGGGATGTGCGGGACAGGAGCTCACTGGCAGCGCCGCGTGCCCCCATTAGAGCAGCTTCGGTCCAATGTGGGCTCTGGGGGGTGGGCAGGACCATGCAGTCCCTCCGGCTCCTGTGTAGAGTGGCCCGAGTCCCGTGGCTCCTGCGGTTCTCATTCATGACGGTGCAGGAGGCTTCAGGAGGAAGGTTCCCGGCGTCCAGCTAAGACGGACAATCACAGAGTAAACAGGGAGCAGGAAACGTACAACGGAAGTGAGGTTCTGTGTCTAGTGGTGCTGGTCACGCTGGTCCTAGCCTCATGTGTGGCATGCGCGTGGGGGACTGGCCTGGGGACCTCACCAACACTTTGGTGTGGAAATAGGGATGCACTTTCCCCCTGAGCGGTGGGGCCCGGCCAGCCCCACTCAGGGCTCATGACCTTCCAAAGCGTCGGATGAGACGATTCCATCACCCACCTGTCCCCCCTGACCAGCCCAGCCCAGCCCTCTGCCTCTCCCTGGCTTTCCAGGGGCCACTGTGATCCCCTCCGCCCCTGCAGCTTCCGGGTTTGGAGTCCATCCCTCTCGGAGGCAAGGACTTGCCTGGCCTTGCCCTTGGGAGGGAGATCCATCGTCCACAAGTGTCTTGGGATTCCTGCCCACGTCTGTCATCGAGAGACCTGCTGTCCGGCTCCAGGGGTGCTCATCTGAGTCACCTGGAAGTCCCCGGCACAGTGCCTGACCCTCAGCTGTGGGGGACCCGACCGACAGGCCCCGCCGGCCAATCCCACGTTGGCTCCAGATGTGTGTTCACTCATGGAGCCCGATTTTGTGCAGGACCCGCAGCCGCAGGACGTGGCTTGTCCCAGATTCTTCCCACCAGCAGGTGTGACGGGTCACTGAGGCCAACACCCTTCTGGAGGGGCAAGGGCTCCCCTCCAGGGTCCCAGGTCAGGGGTGAGTCAGCAACTCCCTGCTGTGCCTGAGAGCCACCTCCCGCCCTTCTGCCGCCCTGCGCCCCGAGGAGCTGCCCTGCTCAGGCTGCGCTCGGCCCCGCGCTCCTTGCCCTCTGTTGGGAGAGGTTGGTAAGGGTGGCAGCCTAGTTCTTCTGCTCCCGAGAGCAGCGCCACTGGGGGACCTCTCACCGCCATGGCTCCAACCTCTACAGTCACCCCTCCCCTGGCCGCCTCCGTATGGGACACGTGGATCCCCCCCCCACACTGTTGCCGGCCCCAGGGACCCTGGCTGCACTCTCAGTGTTGGTTTCTCTGTCTTCTGTTCACACTTTTTAAAAAAGGTTTTATTTATTTATTTAGTTGACAGAGAGAGAGAGAGAGAGAGAGAAAGCACAAGCAGGGGGAGGGGCAGAGGGAGAAGCAGGTTCCCCGCTGAGCAGGGAGCTTGACTCAGGGCTTGATCCCAGGACCCTGGGACCATGACCTCAGCTGAAGGCAGACGCTTAACGACGGAGCCCCCCAGGCGCCCCGGGCACACCTTTGGAAATACAGGTGACCCCTGAGCAGGGTGAGCCCACTCAACGTGGATTTTTTTCCCCTTAAATACGGCACGGCCCTGGAAATGCCTTTTCTCTTCTTCATGATTTCCTTAGCCCCACTCTCTCTTCTCTAACCTGCTGTGTTGTGAAGATCCGGTCTAGAATCTATGTAAATACAGAACGTCTATTCATCGGCTGTTGGTGGTATAGGTACGGCTTCTGGTGGACAGCCGGCTGTAGTAGTTAAGTTTTGGTGGGGGGCATCGAAAGTTATACGGGGATTTTCGACTGCACGGGGCGGGGGGCAGCACACATGACTCCCGCGGTGTTCAAGGACCTGTCGTCCCCCTCATCGGCCAGTCTCGAGTCCCCTGTGAGAGTGCGCCGAGTCACTGCTCTTCCTTCTGGCACTTTCCGGGAGGATTCCTTGGAGAGGCAGCTCAGGGCAGGCTGTTTAAAATCTGTCCCTTATCACGGCCACTCCTATCCTCTGCTCTCACTACCATGAGTCAGCCCTGCAGATGCTGGGAGACAAGCTTGCCCCCCCCCCCCCCCGGTTTCCTTCCCCCCCCCCCCCCCCCCCCCCCCCCTCCACCCAGAGTTTCCGGCCCCTCCCCAAACTGGCTTTGTTCTCAGCGCACACCCCATGACTCAGGGTCCCCCCGACAAGCAGGCCCAACCTGAACTTGGGCCCTTCTCGCTGATGCCAGGGGACGGTGGGGCTCGGAGCTACTGGGAAAGCCCCAGGCTCGGAGACGGGGGAGGGGGCTCAGCCCCTGCCTTCTAGCTGTTTGTAGGCATGGGTTAAAGCAAATCCAGGAGGTCTTCCCAACCAGAATGTCCAAACAACTTGGAGTGGGGGCCACTGCCGTTCATGGGCTCAGAGTCTCTTCTCACCCATAACGTACGCCCACCAGAAGAGAAAGAGCCTGGCCCAGCCCTACCTGAGCTAGAATCATAGAATCATCTGGAGAGTTCTTAAAAGCACAGGTGCCCAGGGCGTTCCTCGGACCCACGGAACCAGAGCTCACCAGGGCTATCAGGAAACACCTGATGGCTGGGGACATGTGGCCTGGGTGGGGCTGCCACAGGCCTCCAGGCTGGGCGGGATCGGCTGAGGGAGGACCGTGGGATGGGGCGAGGCAGCGCGGCCTCTCTGTGCCAAGAATACCTGGGTCGACTAGAATCGTTATTACTCAGAAGCGCGAGCTGAGGCCCGGGGCTATTTCCATGAATTGTAATGCTCGGAGCATCGGCTTCTGGGGTTTCCAGAATGTCCTGGAATAGTCCAGAATGTTCCCTGTGCCTGGAGGGAACCACGACCGCGTCGGGATTTCATCTCTTTTTTAACAATTGCAGATGTGGAAAGGCTGGACTCTGGACTCTGGTGTCCCTGCTGCTAGCCCACAGAGGTCTGTGCTGCTGGGTTCTGTCTGCCTCCTGCTATGCGGCAAGTTTGTGCAAATCGGGTAAAGATGCCTCTTCCATCCGACAGAGCTGGACGAGGTGGGGGTGTTGCGCTGGGATGACGCCTCTGAGGAGCTGGGCCCCCGTGCGTCGCGCAAAGTGCATGTTCACACAGGCTTGGGGCTCTACAGAGTGCTCCATGAACTCTGAACTTGGTGGTTTCATTTTCAGGCTGTGTGGGTCATTTCTTAAAGGAACAGAGGAGTGATTCTGCAATGGGCTGAGCGTCTTCCCTGCCCCCGCTCCTGCAACATATGCATACGCCAAAGTCCAGCCCCCTGACGGGATGGCGTCTTTGGGGTGTGATGGGGCCAGATGAGGTCATAGGGGTAGGGTGTTGCTCATCCTGGGGCACACAGTCTCAAAGGTCCCGTTAGACTCGTCTCTTTCCCAGTTGCCCCCTTAATGGCCCTCGGCTGATCTCCTCCCCTGCCCACTTCCCACGTGCTGCCTCTTCTCTTCTCTCCCCCCACAGGGAAGATAAAGCCCTGCACTCAAACACCTCCTTCCTGATAAGGCCATGGAGCAAGCATGCTCTGAGGGCTCCCATTGTCTTCTGTGTGGAAGAGCAGAGAGTGAAACTAAGACCACAGCCATCTTGTCACCTGCCGACAATTTTATTAGTCTTTTGTCCAACACTGTTATACAACATCTTTCTACAATATTGGGGTTCTCCTCTTTGGAGCCAATGTGAACCATGGAACCTGGTTACTCAGTCACTCACCTATTCAGCTCTCCATCCATCCACCACCCATCCATCCACCCACCTACCCTTCTACCTGTCCATCCGTCCGTCCATCCATCCATCTACCCTTCTATCCATCCACCTACCCATCCATTCACCCATTCAACCATCCCACCATCCATCCATTCATCCATCCATCA
>ML110665.1:23720-76341 GCA_003697995.1 Taxidea taxus jeffersonii | reverse complement strand
TAATACCAGAATTACAAATCAGCATCCCTAAACCCAGTATTGGGATGGAGATGGGGGTCTGGTTTCTAAGTGCTCAAAGTAAGATGTCTCTTGAGAAAAATCTCACAGTTCCTTTCCCCCCTTTTCAATTCAGTTGTTTGACAGTGGAAATATTTCCTCATTTCTTCCAGTTTTCAGGCACCTCCCTCTGGAATGGAGCATCTTTCACATTTTAATGTATCATCTGAAATTTCCTTTTAAAAAACTTGGTAAGTGTATAAAACTAGAGATGTTTCTCTGTGTCTCTCTGCAAATAACAAATATCTGGAAGAATCTCCTCCCCCCCGCCAAAAAAACAGTCACCTCTGATGGAGGGATTTTGCTGAGTCTTACATTATCTTTTACTCTTAAATGTGAAATAACATTTCTGGAATTTTCTGTTCTTCTCTTTTAACTACTATAAACTATGTGACTCTTTTCTTCTTGAAAATAAAAACTGACCATGAAAGTTTGTGATATCCCTGGAGAAAGTTTATAATAATTAAATAATTTCTCAGGTAATATTTCATTTAATACTCATACCTGAAGGTAAACAGGATTATATTTATCCAAATTTAATATATGTGAAATAAAATGTGCCACCAAAATTCAAAAGAATAATTATTGCCTGAAGTTTCTTATATATCTTTCTATCTCTGGTTGGCCTTGTTCTGAGAATACTACAGAAAAATTCAGGCAGAGAATGTGAACAATGACAAGGTCATGATTGGGAAGCTTGTGTCTTAACTTGACCCTTCTAGAATCTAACTCTGAGGAAACATTGTGAGCTCATTTTACTTTACCTTCCCTAACAGTTTTGTGACAACCACATCCTAGCATTTAATAAGAAAAACTTACCCACTATGATTCCACAGCAGACTTTTGTTTTCCTCCAGAAATGTAGTTCACTTCTTCTCTTTGCATATTACCTCTTTCTTAAGGAAGAAAGAATAGTAACACCAAGAAATTATTTTATTAAAAGTAAAACATGAACTCTTGTTGTTATCTGAATGATCACAACAAAACATACATCACCATTATTCCTCTTTCTCATCTATAGTATATGTGGAAAATTGAAAAGTTATTGAACCTTTGTCTATTTTAACTTTCCTGTCAACTTACTAGTCTGAAAAAATTTTCTTTTTCAAGTAAACACCTCTTGAAAAATCTGTCTTAGTGAGACAGACATTTCGTTAAAAAAAATTAAGGCAATTACACTACTGGGTATTTACCCCAAAGATATAGATGTAGTGAAAAGAAAGTCCATATGTACCCCAATGTTCATAGCATCAATGACCACAATCACCAAATTGTGGAAAGAGCAAAGATGCCCTTCAACAGAAGAATGGATAAAGAAGATATGGTCCATATATACAACAGAATTTTACGCCTCCATCAGAAAGGATGAATACCCAACTTTTGTATCAACATGAACGGGACTGGAGGAGATTATGCTGAGTGAAATAAGCCAAGCAGAGAAAGTCAATTATCATATGGTTTCACTTACTTGTGGAGCATAAGGAACAACATGGAGGACATTAGGAGAAGGAAAGGAAAAGTGAATTGGGGGAAATCAGAGGAGGAGACAAAGAATGAGAGACTGTGGACTCTGAGAAACAAACTGAGGATTTTGAAATGGGGGTGGAGGGATGGGTGAGCCTGGTGGTGGGTATTAAGGAGGACACGTATTGCATGGAGCACTGGGTGTGGAGCATAAACAATGAATCTTGGAACACTGAAAAAATAAAATTAAATTTAAAAGTTAAGGATATAGATCTTTTAAACATCAAGTCATAAACATTTTACATGCTTTAAAAATTAAGAGAGGTTTAAAAAATAAAGTGTAGTATTCAAATCTGAGGTTGTAGTTTAACCATGTATTTTACTTATTTTGTCGTATAAATTTCAGAGCTAAGCATTGCTATAAAACTTTCAGAATTTGATTTCTTTTTAATGTGAATAATTCACTTGCAAAGAATTAAAAGCTATTGAGTACTAAAAGAGAGTTAACACACGTAGCTTGGATTTACTATTTCCAAATCAGAATGAAAGATAATCCTAAGAGAGGCCAAAATAGGGGTATCTGGGTGGCTCATTCCTTGAGAGTCTGCCTTAGGCTTGGGTCCTGATCCTGAGGTCTTGGGATTGAGCCCCATATCCAGCTCTCTGATCAGCATGAATTAATCTTCAGTTGTTATATTTCTCTCATTTTCCTTGACAACCTTTTTTCCCCCAGTTTCTCCTGCACTTATGTAAGGAGAAGATTTATAGACACATGCTCTAGTCACATAATATCTTTCCTAACTAAATCCTTTCCTCTATTCACATAATATCTAAACTGATAATTTTTCCTAACTAAACCCTAAGTGGTATACATTCCTATTTCAAAAATATATAAAACATTGACAAGTATGTGTATGAATCAACAAAACACAATAACTTTTTTTAGATTTATCATTTATTACAACATGGTCTTTTAAAACTCTGTTAAGATATATATATCTTAACAACAAAAGTTTTAGCAGCCATGGGGAATAATTGCATTCTTCAAGATATTCAGGAAATTAAAATCTTAGCTAGGAAATGACTCCAGGCTTGTGATTTGAGGACAATGTTTCCTAAATTGTTGTAAGAGAATTGCAGACATCAGAATCCCCTTAGGTACTTATTAAAATTACTAATTTCTGGTAATTACTTATTAAAATGACTTAGTTCTGTCTCAGACCTAATAAATTGGCATCTTAGAGGGGTTTGAGGTCTGAGAATATTAAATTAGTGCATATGCCCAGATGACTTGCCAGATGCCTGAAGTCTGAGGAACATTTAGGTTTGTTACATTGCCTAATTGTTTTCCATATTTTTTTAAGAAATCCATAGATAAGTATTAACAAGTGGTGACATTTCTGTTTCCTACAGGGTCTAAAGACTTTGTATTGTTCAGGACATAATAAACTATGCAGTAGTGGATAACACTCTATTCTTCCCCCACAAAAGGTAGGCTCCTTTACACACATATTTTCCTTTTTTTCATAAATATTTTTCTTTGTAAATATTGATTGGCTACTAAAAGCTGTGGGTCATAATAATTCTTAGCACTTTTGTTAGGAATCATCTTATTCAAATAACAACATTTTTACTCATGACACTTTTAAATATATATATAATATAAATATAGTTGGAAATAAGTATTTAAATATTAATAGTTTCCTCATCATTATTGTCATTTTTACAAACAGGGCCTTTATTTTAAAAAATGATTGAAGTTGATTAGTAGAGAATTTCAGAAGAAACCCTCAATTTTCCACTGAGCTATTCTTTTTTTTTTTTTAAGATTTTATTTATTTGAGAGTGTGAGAGAGAGTGCATGAGATGAGGGAGGGTCAGAGGGAGAAGCAGAATCCCTGCCAAGCAGGAAGCCCGATGCAGGACTTGATCCTGGGACTCCAGGATCATGACCTGAGCCAAAGGCAGTCACTTAACCCACTGAGCTACCCAGGCACCCTCCACTGGGTTATACTTAGTCAATCATTACATTCATCATAAAGGACATATGAAAAACTTAAATGGCGGGCAGAATTCTAATATGGCAGCACTAATCCTATCATATGGGTCCCACCCTCATGATCCCATTTAATTACCCCCTACCAGGACCCTATCTCCAAGTACCATCACAGTGGGGGTTAGGGTTTTGTGAGACTATAGAAAACATACATATTAATTTCTCAATTCCTGGCACAGAGTTCCTAAAATCTTTGGAATTTTCTGGGGGATAGCAGTGTCTTCTGTTCTAATAAGTGTCTTTTGTCCATTTGAAGTGGTGATGGTGGTGGTGGTGAGGAGGGCAGTCTTGTGGGACTGACCCTTCAACCTGTGACATCTGATGCTATCTTCTGGTAGATAATGTCAGAATTGAATTAAACTATAGGACACCCAGCTGGTGTCACAGAGGACAGCTTGGTGTAGAGAAAAACCTATATGTATTTGGTGACTAGAAGTGTCAGCATGTTCTTTGTGAGTAGAGGAGAGATACATCAGAAGAACACAGGCTTCAATATACAAATCTGAGGGAGACACAACCATTCAATCCATAATAGGCACTGCATTGAGTAGAAGCTATTGAACTTCTAGAAGCACGTTTTCCATGATTAAAATTGTCATAAAATATTTTAACCATTTCAATAAAATTTTAATGTCATTATTTTCAGCCACTTAATTCTGTCTATCTGATAGGACGTTTAGGTCTAGAAAAGAAAGGGCATGGTAGGAGAAGCACCTCCCACTATTACACTTTATAAACACATCACGAGTTAAATGGATGCAAATAAAACCTAGGAAAACCAATCCTAATTTCAAGGATCTGGATTTAGAGATCCTATTGATGTTCAATGGGAAAGAAATGGAATTAATATATCTCTCTGTGATAAAAAAATATATCAGTATGGATTTAGGTAGGACTTCTTTCTTATTCTCAAACCTCTGGGCACAAAACAACTTCAGTCCCTTGAGGACAGAAACCGTGTCAGTTCATGAAATATTTACAAAATATTGGCTAGCTTTAGATGGCAAAACTGCTCCGCATAGAGGTAAATATGTTTTTATTTTTAAGACAAGAAAAGATTATCTCTCTCACACAGAATACAAATCTCTGTTAGGCCATTTATCCATCTCCAAATATTCTAGCTGCTATTTGAAACTTAGTACTTCCCAACAAGAGGGATGCTCCCATCCAGCACTGTTGCTATAGCAGTGAATTGAGCTGTCTTCCAAGATGGCTGCTTTCTTTCCAGCCCTTCCATTTACATTTTGACAACAGGAAAGAGTAAGAGATAGGAGAAAAAGAGTGGCCTATCCTTTTATTTTACTTAAATAACACAATTTGTTTTTAAAAATAAAATAATTGACATGTAGAAAAATGTACAGATTTAAGTGTACATTAAGTGATAATTTATCACAAAACAAACATACATGTGTAATTATTTCTAAGATTATTAAGAAAATATTAATGACAACCAAGGACCTTTTTGTTTATACCCCAATAAATACTAATCTCTTTTATTATACATATATTTTTAAAACTCTGAGTTTATTCTAACAGTATACATTAGTTTTGTGTGTATTTGAAGTTTATGTAAGTGGAATGATACAGTATTTATTTTTCAGTATCTGTCTCATTTTACTCAATAGTTGTAAGATTCATCAAAATTTTGCACACAGAAGATATATTATCATGAAGTATTATTAACTTGCACGAATACATTGTTATTCATTCCAATGTTATAGTCATTATAACGTTGACAACTTGGATATCCTCAATATTTCAGATTCGAATAATTATAAATAATGTCACTATGAGTATTCTTGCACACACTTTTTGATCAGAGTCATATTTGGGAAATAAGTATGAATGTGAATGTGAATATATAAAAATGTGAATACACACACACATATATGTAAATAATATGTCTATATGTTTGCTCCAGAGCTATCGAAAAAATCCAAAGAGATAGTTTGAGAGAAGGTGAATTCTCCAAAATCCAAGGTGTTGGATTTTACTTTCCACTTACAAGTTTGGGTAACTAAGCTAAATACAATGAGTTAATCCACAGCTGTCACTGTATTCCATTGATGAATTGCTTCGCAACCATAAGGAATTCAATATGTATAGTTTCTCAGACAAAACTTGTAAAGGGCAAATGTTTACAAATGTATATTCATGGGCTAAAATCCATTCTACAAAGTAAATGTACTGGATTCTATGAAGCTTCTGTGATCCCAAAATTCTTTGGTCTCAGCTTCAACACAGTGATTTCTGAGTCCCATTTCCATTTCTGTTACATTTTTAGTCTCTAGGAGTCATTGTTCCCAAATTGCCCATACATGTTGGGAGGAGCTGATGTGGTTAGGAGAAATATGGCTATCACAATTTCACCTTTCAGTTCAAAGTGGTATAAATGTAAAACCTGTGAGGATTAAAAGAACACAATCAATCCAAAAGAGATAGTAGGCATTTCATCAAACATTAAAAGGTCAAATAGTGTAACATCCCTACATTAGGGAAATTTATTTAAGAAAATTCAATCTACTGGGGCACCTGGGTGTCTCAGTGGGTTATAGCCTCTGCCTTCAGCTCAGGTCAAGGTCCCAGGGTCCTGGGATCGAGCCCTCTGCTCCGTAGGCAGCCTGTTTGCTCCTCTCTCTCTGCCTGCCTCTCTGCCTACTTGTGATCTCTGTCTGTCAAATAAATAAACAAAATCTTAAAAAGAAGAAAAGAAAATTCAATCTACTGAGAACTATTAACTTTGAAATGTGATAAAGATCATAGAACAAATTATTTGAAAACATTGTAGTTTTCAATTTCAATTTGAAAAGTAGCAGTTGTTTCAAATCCACTAATATTTTGGAGACTTTTAGGTTTGCTGCACTGTCTTTTTTACCATATACTCCTTCCTCCATATGCAGCATCTCTCTCCCACTGCAATAAAATCACATTTCAAAGATCATCAATAACCTCTTTCCTGAGTATAACACCCTCTTAATTTCTCACCTGCCCCAGTCTCTTGCCAGTATTTGAGACTATTTGCTATCACTTTCTAAAATCTTACATCCTTGGCTTTTTGATTATCTTTTTAATCTCTGAAATGTATGTCAGTCTATTTGTTTCACCCTCCTAAACCCCCAGTATGTACCCTAGGATCTACAAAGAACTTGTCTTATTGTTTCCCCTTAATAAATCTGAAACTTTGTAAAAGTTGTTGACTTCCACGAAATACACTCTTCTTCCTTCTCATCCCCATACACTTTTGATGACCTTGTTTGCTAATGAAATTCCTAGTCACTTTTCAAGATCAAGATGATAGTTTTTTCTTCTCTATGACGACTTCCACTGTGAATGTAGCAGAATTCTATCACAAAGCCTTATTCCCAAGGCACAGGAAAGTCCCAGGCAAATAAAAGACATTCCATTTATGCAGTAGATCAAACAAGGGTTTTTAAGTTCAGAAGTCCTATATTTAAATTTTAGCTCTTTTATGTTTGAAATTAAACTGATAAATCCTTCTCTGGAAGCTTTTGCTGCTTCAGAGGAAACAGAACTAATAATAAATTTCCTGTAAGAGTTACAGGAGATAATGTAGGGAAATCACCAAGGACAGTATCTAACACTAAGTAGAAGATCTGTAATTGGTTTTAACTACTGCCACTATTATTATTTTTCTGTTCCTCCACCTCTTCTTAATAGTAATCAATAGTTGAATAAATGGAAATCTTAAAATTTCCCTTCTTTGTGAAGTTATATAGTAAGGCAAGATAATAACTTTTCTAGCTAAAGAGATACATGGGTATAATGCATTCTCTGAAATCTACTTGAAATTTGATTCTCTCCTGTTAGAGGAGGTCATCAAGAGAACATTACCACTGGTTGACCAGTTAGCAGGATCTGCGCAAACAGACTTCCTCATCCTATCCCTTGTCCTTGAAAACTATGTTCTGCCCACACTCCCGACAGTGGGAGCTGTTTTCCAGTATGGACTTCTCAGAGCAATGTATTGTTAGATTATTGGACTGATATACATAACTGAACCCTGGTAAGACCTCTATATAGGCATTTAAGATTCTGGCAGGTGGGTGCAAAGATCTCTTGTCTTAAGGCCACAGAGGATAAGTTTCATTTGTAAGTTCCCTTGCTTCTTAAACCTGCCCCCTACCAGTATGGTGTGGTCTCCTTCTTTCTTTGGTCTCTCCTTGCCTTTGGTGTTCAGATTTCAGATTTCACCCAGGAAATTCCTTTGTTTGTGAACTGACACTCCCATGATGTATTTAATGGTTTATGTGCTTACTGAATCCTCATCAAGTCAAAAATAATGAAAATACAGTAGCTTCTCAATAGATCATATTGGTTTATCTTCCTTCTTTTATACTGTCTTCTTCCACTGTAGCAACATCATGATCCATATACCACAGCAACCAAAAAAATTATCGTGGTAAGTAGCAGAAGAATGTTAATGTTTGCTTACAGAGGTGTCATTCACCTACTCTTTTTCTTGTCCTTCTCCCCTTCCCTTCCTTGGAAGTTTGAGGCATTTGATAGTTTATAAGAAAGCCAATTAAATTATCAAAATTCAGACATATTTACCAGTTATTATTCCAGACATTTAATAAGATACTTTGAGTTAGTGTAAGTTTTTCTTCCGCAGTGACCATTAGCCAGGCAAAAAGAAATTACATATTACAATACATATTGTTTAGCCTCTAGGTCAAAGATGGATTCAAATCTCTGACCACAATATTGGCTAAAACTACCTAAGGGGAAAAACGGGATACTGGAGAGTAATGCTTCTTTTAAATGTTTAACTGGAGATACAAAAGGATCAGAGAAGTAGTGTAAAAACAAAGGAATAAGAAGAGATGATTAAACAGGCTTAGGAAGAAAGCATGGCTCTGTCTCCAACTGAAGGATAAGAGAGAAGCTGGCATATTTGAGTCTTCTGCTTTTCAGAAAAATCATACCTTATTTGATTGGAGTAATAGTCTTCTGCAATAATTACAGTCTTTTTCAATGTTATCAGTCTGCAACACTGCTTCTACAGAACAATCTGCCAATTTCTCTTATTTCTTCTTATAGAAATGCTTTCCCCATGGACATCTAAATATATTAAAGACCCAGATCAAAGCTATGAGGAAATTTGAGGGTTCCTTACAATTGGTAAAATTTCCTAGATAGCTAACATTAATAAATGCCAGAATCCAATGTTCTATTTACTCCTTGAAGATTTTCTAACAATATTCTATTATCAGCCTCCAATACACTAACTCCCAAATTGTGAGAACCACAAATTTACAAAGAAATAAATCTTAGTAACTCAAGTAATTAAGGCTTAGTAGTTACCAGAATTTTTATCTACTGGTGATAGTAAGTCATTTTGCAAGGTTAATGAATTTTAAATTTGAATGCCATTATCTCACTGTCTCTGTTCTTTTCTATCTGCTGCACAGAAAAAATTCAATCTATTAAACTCAGTATGGGGCAAAGCCACCATGACCTGCTGGTAATTGCGGTTGACAATGTTGCACAATAGTTAGTCCAGAAGAAGGCTGTCCTAGTTGATCGGACGTGGGAATCTAGTGAAATATCACAAAGGTTACTGAAGAATACTAAATCAGAATTTGAATAACCATAGTCATTCTGGTGATAGAAGAGTGAGGTTATATTTACTTAGAAGGTAGCAGCATAGTAATAGAATCATGCATAACCTTCATCTCAGGCAAATTTATTAGCTTAGACTTCTCCAAAGTCACTTGGCAAAAATTGCGAATCATTGGAGAATCCGCTTATACCATAATAAAGGGATCCATACTGCTCAGTTTGCTCATATATTATAGACTACAGCCTTTCCCAAGTCTTTTCACTTTGTGTATACCCACATACTCTAAGATTGATCCTGACCAGAATGGAAAAAAAGAAACACTACTGAGAAAATAAACGACAGTTCAAAGAGTGTTATGTAAGGTATGTGTTGATGTAGTAAAAAAGTAACAATTGGTTATCTGGATAAGAGAAGTATGAGGGTGGTTTTTAGTTTCTTTGCTACTTTTATGTACATTGGAAATTATTTCAAAAGAATTACTGAAATACCATTCAGATCCCACGGATTAAAAAAAAAAAAAACACAACCACTATGAAGTAAAATAATAACAGCAACAATAGTAATAGTCCAACAACCAAACCTGTTATAATAATTTTATTTTCAGTCAATCAACTTTAAAATCAAAGAAGAAATAGGAGCATGATGTATATTTATACTTATTATTGACAAACTAACTCTCAGTGAATGCAATACTTAATGAATGCTTAATAATAGAAAGAGAAGAGGCACCTGGGTGGCTCAGCAGGTTAAGCCTCTATCTTCAGCTCAGGTCATGATCTCAGGGTTCTGGGATCGAGCCCCGCATTGGGTTCTCTGCTCAGCGGGGGACCTGCTTTCCCCTCTCTCTCTGCCTGCTTCTCTGCCTACTTGTGATCTCTCTCTTTATCAAATAAATAAATAAAATCTTTTAAAAAATAATAGAAAGAGAAAGAATACATTGAGGATATTTGAAAAACAAGTCTTGATTTAATTTTATTTAAAAAGAAAGGAAAGAAAAGAACTGAAGTCTCATAATGTGGGTGCATGCATAATTAAGGAAGTGTATGACATAAAATACTTTTCTTGTTTTGATATTGACCAGTACTTAAGAAGAAATATAGACCCGGCATCTTTGAGGTAAAGTATGAACTTTACGTATAAATTATGAGCAGCCAAAATCCTGCTATCTTTGGTGCTGCTTACAGCCTGGATATAGGCTCATATGTCTTCCTTTCTCAAAGGACGTAAGAAGCAGCCTGGCCGACTTCTGAACATTGGCACTTTCCTCTGTAATCATCTTCCACATTCTGACTTCCTATCAGAGGAAGAGAAGATGAGCAAACTAGGTGTTCAGTTGAAAAGAAAGAACTGAAAACAGATTCTATTAATGAATTACAATGAATGATAAATCAAGTTAATTATTTCTGTTGTCATTGCACTCCATTTTGACAAAAATATATCACTTTCTTATATCACTAATATTCTCATGAAAATTCTTTCTCACACACATGTACACAACTATTTGTTGAGAAATATGAGTTTATTTTATTTCCGCTATTAAAGTATCTACGTTTTCAATGTAAATTTCTTTAAAAACAAGTACAATATGTAAGTTGCATGATTTTGTTGCATCTCTCATTTATGAAATGTTTATTAATCTGTCAATTAGGATCATAGTTTTATTAAATTTAGTCCTACTATCTCCCACCTTATATCATTTAGGCAGCATCTTAATACTTTTTCAAAATCCAACTCAAATCCTGATCCTTCATAAAGATGGCAAGAGCATGCCTTCAAAAAGTGACCGTTCCTCTTCTGGAAACAGATTAATTTCCAAAAGTTTGCTCCACAGGACATTCTGAACCTTAAGATGATTTTTTAAAATTAATTTTATTTTTAATTAAGTTTGGAAAGCACTGTATATTATATTCCCTCCTTTAGATATTGAAAAGACAAATTAGTTATTAAAAGTTCTCAAATTTCCTGAAGTAATAATCCAAATTAGCGTGATTAAATCCAGGTACCACTAAATGTACTTGGCAATAGAGGGTTCCTCCATTCTGTAAGATTTATTAAAAACTACCTGAACCATATTTCATGCATCTCAATTTAAGAAATGCTGTATTATGGAAAGTAGATAACATGGGTTGGTTATTAATTATGTACTTGTCACAACCATGCTGTAAAGGCACACACATGAGTTGTGTCTTTTTACAATGTCAGCTTTATTCAATCATAAAACAAGGTTAACATAACCATAAGGCAGTTTCAGGATTCTAAACAATGACATTTCACTGTACATTTCACCTGACTTCATACATATCACACAGTCCAAAGTCACACAACAAACAAGATAGAAGAAGAGGTAAGGAGTTAACCAACCCATGGCAATTCTGGAGCTAAGAGTTCAGGTGAAGCTTCTGTCCCGCCCAGGGCAGCTCTGAGCACATGCTGCTTATGATGTTCAAGCAGTGGAGGGTCTCTTATGTTCAGAGATCAGTCGGGCAGAGCCTTTGGTGCCAGCTGCCTTTTTAATGCAGTCAGTTGTGGAAAGGTCAGCACCTGGAGAGTCTGACAGTTTGCTGCAAAAGGCCTCCCTTTTAAAAGAAGTTTAATCAATCTTGGATTCTTCTGGTTCTAGTGATTATTAGCTCTTTGTTCCTGCTGGCACTATTGGTTTTGCTGGTTATCACTTCTGGGTGCCATCAGCCTGTGCTGCTTTCGGTGATATCTGGTCTCAGCTGCCATGTCCTTTACTGCTAATGTCACTGCTCAACAAGTGGGACTCCATCTTGATGTCCACAATACTATTTCATGACATCCATTACTGCATTGAAATTGGCTGCTTTCTTATCTAGCTTTTTACACATTTATGAGCATTTGAGTATTGTCTTTTTTCTTGAGTTTCCCAAATACCTAGCAAAGGTATTATGTATAAAAATTCATCATCTATCTATTATCTACCTATCTATCATCTATCTAAGAAAGATGAAGAAAAGCTATAAACAAGAGATAATGTCACATTTAATCCATCAAAATTACATTGAATATTTCAGACAAAATGGTAGAAAGAACAATGTAGGGAATAGTATATCCATATCACTTAGCTTAAAAAATAAAAGAAGAGTAAAAATTGAAAAGCTCTGTATATCCCTCCCTGGTGGTATTATATGAATTCTCGTAGAGGAAACCACTATCCTGAAGCCATTTTTTTCCATTTTCAAAAGCTTTTTTGATAGTTTGTTAGAAACCCTATGTTCTTAGACAGCAGTATCAATTCATGTATTTTATGGTTTATATAAATTGTTAATCTATGTGCATTTTTATTCTCTTATTCATAATTATATTTTTAATATTTAGATATACTGAAAATACAAAATTTATGCACGCTTAATGCTGAATAAAATTATGTTATATAAATGTGATATATGTATTCAATCATCAGTTGATGTATATTTAAGTATTCCAATTTGTTGGTACTTGATGTAGTACTTCTATGGTTACTTTTAAACACAGCTCTGTTAGCACTGTTGAATGCATTCCATTATACTTGTGGTAGTAGACTTTCTGCACCATTATATCTGCATCCCATCAACTTTAATTGTTCATCACTTACTTATTGGGTATAAAATAGCTTCCTCCGAAACACTGTAGCATAAAATAACAACCATTTGTATTCACTCACTAAAATCTGGGGTGGCTGGATGACTAGGAAAGGGAAGACAGCTAAAATGGCTTTAAATGCTGAGATCCCTGGATCCTCTGACTTGTGGGCTCATGTACTCCAATCCAGGAGTCAATAGATTACATATGGCAAATGAAATCTGATCCATGGCCTGATTTTATATGGCCTGTGAGCTATGAATATTTTTCACTTATGGGTTGTTTAAACCAAAAACTTAACAAAACGAACAAAAATAAACACCAAGTAGAAAGAGTTTTGTGTGATCTTCAAAGTCTAAATTATTTATTAGGTGACCCTTTGCAGAAAACAAAACAGAACAAAATAAAACAAAAACTTTGGTGACTCACCATAGTCAGCTAGCTGGGGCTTCACATGGCAGTGTCCAGGTTCTCAACAAATGAGGGAGAGGGCAAGCCCCAGTGTTCTGTTTGCTTTGTTTGCAAATGTCTCATTGGTGAAAGCACTTGCTAGGCCATCCAACAGAGACTCAGAAAAATATGCTTAATTGAGTCATTACTACAACATTCTAGAACTAGTGGTCATGGTCAGCAAGCTCTCTAAACTTCTTGTAATAATGCACTTCCTTATAAGTAGTAAATAAAGCTTCCTATTGTTCCACACTGTCTTCACTACTTGATATTTAGAGATGAACAATTTTTGCTTAACTGATATGTATAAAACTATATCTTTGGGACTTCCTTTTGCATTTCCCTGAATACAAGATAGAGTGTCTTATCATATGTTTATTCAGAATTTGTATTATCTATTTTGTGAATATTTGTTCATATATTTTAAAAAATTTTATGTTGGTGTTTTAAAAATGTTAGCCTTTATCTAATTGATTTGTATGAAATTTATATATATAATAAATACATTACATATTTGTCATATATATATGTGTGTATATATATATATGTGTATATACATATATATATATAAATTGTCTGGCATATGTCTCAAGTAATTTATTTCTATGTTTTGTGTGCTTCCTGTTTAGCAGTATATTTTATATAGATAACTTTACAATTGTTATGAAGGAAAATATACTTTTTAAGATCTTATTTCCTTCCCAAGTTTATAAAAATAGATTCCTATAGTTACTTCTAGTATTTTTAAAGTTATTTTTTAAGATTTTATTTATTTATCTGACAGACAGAGATCACAAGTAGGCAGAGAGGCAGGCAGAGAGAGAGAGACGGGGAAGCAGGCTCCCTGCTTAGCAGAGAGCCCGATGCAGGGCTCAATCCCAGGACCCTGGGATCATGACCTGAGCTGAAGGCAGAGGCTTTAACCCACTGAGCCACCCAGGTGCCCCTAAAGTTTTTCTTTTCATGTTTAGATTTTAATTATAATAAGCATGAATTTTTATAAAGCCTTTTTATAGGAATCTCTTTTTTTCCAAAGGAAAAAAAAATTAACCAAACATTAATTGAAAATTCTGTTAATTTTACATTGATACAAAATGGCAATTTTGTCAAATACGTCCCTTTTTGGTAAGACTGGGTCTGGTTTAACTCTATTCTTCTAACAGATGATATTTGCTCTCTATTTCAATATATCCTATCATGTCAATTACAGTAGTTTAAGAATATTTTTTTGTAAGGCTAGTTTTTGTATCCGTTTTGTTTTTACTTTTTCCCTAGAATTTGCCCATTAATTTTGTTGATCTATGGTGATGGTTAGCACAAACACAAACAATTTTTTCAAGTTTTAGAAAACTTTCATTGGGATTGCTATTAGAATTGTAGTGATTTATGATTTAACTTAGGAGACATGAACATATTTATGATATTGAATATTTCTATGTGTGAATATGATGCATCTGTTTACATAGAAACTTTAATGTCTTTTGACAAAGTTTTATAATTTTCAATATATCGATGTCATACTTTGTAACTATGGGGATTTTATGGACTAGAATCTTGCTCAATTTTAATAAATTATTCACATATATTTTAGAAAAATATGTACATAATAGTTTATAGGTGCAAAATTTCCATGTATTTATTTGATCAAATGTTATAATTGTGCCATTTACGTCATCACTGTTTTTTTTCTTATTTTCTCTCTACTTCATTTAATAATTGCTGAAAGAATATTTTTAAAAGTGAAAGCAAGATTGTGAATATAAGATTGTCTTCTTCAGTTGCATCACCTTCTTTCATGCTTCTTTACACATTTTGAAGATCTGCTATGAAGTACGTTGAAGTCTATTATTGTATCTCATGAATTGAACTACATACCATTAAGAAAAGAACCTCCTTTTACTTAATGGTGGCTGTTCTGCCTTAGATCTAATCTGTTTGTTCTTAATATAGCTATTTTAGATTGCATTGTGTTCACATTCATTTGGTATATATTTTTCTATCTTTTAATTTATCTTACATTCTAGGAATATCTCATATATGGCATGTGATAGGTTTTTTAAAATATATTATATGCTCTGTCTTTACTGGCAAATTTAATATAGTTACATTTACTGTGTTTATTGGAAAGTTAGGATTCTTTTCTCTCATCTCATGTAGTACTTGTTATTTGCTCTTTTTTTTCTTTCATATATTTGTATTTTTAGAACCTATTTTTGAGATAATTTACAAAATGAAAAAAAATTTCTTCAATATTCTCTTTTGTTTAATTCTCAGAAAAAATCTCCTATTGTTTTACTTCAAAATAATCCATAACCTGATTTATCATTCTGTTCAATTCAAAACATAGAGCCAAATTTTTAAAATATAGTTGTTTTCTACTCAGGACTGGGGGGGGGGGGGAAACTCTCACAGCTTAACCTGAGACTAAACTCAGCTCCTCAGTGTTTCATTCATCAAGTTGTTTTTCTCTTTTCATGCTGAAAACTTCTGATATTTTGTTATCTACTACCTCATCACCTGAGAAAAATGCCAATATACACCAATCTCCCTCTGATAATGGTAATGTGGGGCTATAAGGCTTGATATGATGGGGTTATTCAAGTTCTTAGCTCTCTAAACTACAGTATATGGTGGGGGAAAAGGGGAAGGAGGATGGACTTTGATGAATCCCAACTGTGGGAAAAGGAGTAGAAGATAGAGGACTAGATGATACTGAAGGGAGAGCTAATCAGTATGATAATGGATTTCATTTGAGGGTTTATTGGTTCTTGTTCTTTCCCATAAAGACTTCTTAAATTTGCTCTGCCTTTTCAATAATACCTTTGGTTCTCTCTTTTCTTTCTTTGGATTAATCAAGTATTTCTTTTTTTTTTTTTTTAAGATTTTATTCATTTATCTGACAGAGAGAGAGATCACAAGCAGGCAGAGAGGCAGGCAGAGGGAAAAGGTGAAGCAGGCTCCCTTCTGAGCAGAGACTCCCCAGTGCAGGGCTGGATCGTAGGACCCTGAGATCAAGACCTGAGCCAAAGGCAGTGGCTTAACCCACTGAGCCACCCAGGAGCCCCTGATCAAGTATTTCATTCTCTATTTTTTCTATTAGAAAAGTATTATGACATTTTTTTATTTAATCATGGATGTCCAGTAAATTTTAACACTCTCACTTAATTCAATAGTATAAACTCAGTTAACTAAATTCTTCTCCCAAACACTAGTATAATAGCTTATTTTAATATGCAACTATTGGTTGATAACTAGTAGTCTATCAAAATTTTGATGATAATGATATAACCTTATGCTTATTTTATTACAATAGAGGTGGACATTTTTTTACTCCTTAAGAGGTATCTCCCCCCTCTTTGAACCATTTTAAAGATCTCTCTTTTTAGTGCTTTGCTGTTTTATTATAATGTTCCTAAGTATAAACATTATATCATTTTCTGTGGTTCATTTGGGAATTTACAGATATTTCCCAATCTAATAATTTATGTTCTGTGTCAGTTACAGAAAATCATTGGCCTAAATTCTTTGAATTCTGTCTAACACCATCTTTGCTCTATTATTTTCTTCTGGAATTCCAACTGGACACATATTTGTGTCATTCTACCCTCTATATCTCTTAACTCATCCTTCCCAAACTCCTTGTATTTTTTGTGCTGAATCCATATGGCATTCTGTGCAGTCCACATGTGTTTCTTCAACTTGATTAGTTCTCTTTATGGTTGTATAGATTATCTATCTTGTATGCAAATTAACTTTTGTTATCTATCTCTTACGTAAAATTGATATATATTTTAATTGCACTATTAGTAAATTCTAGAAGTTTTATTTTAAGTATGAGTTTTTGGACAATATTACATTGTCTTCTCAATGATTTGGTTAACTTTTTGCTCTTTTGAACAAACTGTTTTATTGTATTTATCTTAAAATTCAAATATCTGAAAATATTAGAATCTATTTTGATATTTATTGTCTCATAGACCCTTCCACTTTTGGCTTATTTTCTTATGTTTGAAATTTTGACGGTGCAATGAGGTACTGTTTTAATTTATGTTAAATCTGAGAGGCTCATGTTGAGGATGTTTCTTCACAGAGGATTTTTGTTTGTTTCGCTATATATCCTAGGATCCCCACTCAGTTTCAATCAGTAAAACTAAACTCATTGTCAGCTTAGAGATACTCAACATGTTGGGAGTTCAAAGTCTAAATACCTATAAGATCTTGGTCAAAGTCTAAAAACTTACAAAGTCTAGTTCAAAGTCTAAATACTTAAAAACTCATCTGAGTTTCAATAGATGAGAGAACCATGATTCTTACCTAGAATCCAGGCAAACTAGCTATGTTTCCCTCTAGTTCCCTTCTCTTTGTGTGGATCTTTTTTAGCCCTTACTTTTCCAGAGTGTGTGACCCTTCAAAAATGTAAATCAATGTGAGACCTCAGATCAACTTTCTTACTTCATTCTGGCTTAAAAATACAGCCTTGGGGCACCTGGGTGGCTTGGTGGGTTAAGCCTCTGCCCTTCAGCACCGGTCATGATCTCAGAGTCTTGGGATCAAGCCCCATATGGGCTCTCTGCCCAGCAGGGAGCCTGCTTCCCCCCTCTCTCTCTGTCTGCTTCTCTGCCTACTTGTGATCTCTCTCTCTGTCAAATAAAAAAAATCTTAAAAAAATCTTTAAAAAATCTTAAAAAAAATAGAACCTACTTTAAAATCAAGCCTCTGTTTATTTGGAAAAATTGGAAAAAATCTCTAAGTTAGCTAATGCCTTTTATAGGCATTGTATCTCGTGAGTTTATATGTGCATATATATACTTATATTCCATTCATATAAACATTTAATTTACATTTCATAATTCTGTGTCTGTGTGTATTCAGAACACAAAATGCCTCATATTGTTATGAACAACTTTCATTTACTATTCAAAGGAATTTTTATTAAAAATTTCATACTAGTGAAGCAGGAGATCTTGGTTCTTGTCTCATGAAACTGGAGTGGAAGAATGAATCTCTTGGACAAAGACGAGTGAGTAAAGCAGTAGAAGTTTATTAAGCGAAGATACCAAAAAAGCTCTCAAGAGTGAGAGGGTTGCCAATGAGGGCCTTTAGGACTGGTCTTTTATAGAAAGCTAAGCAGGGAACTTAAGTCCTTTTAACTTCTAATGATATCACCATTGAGCAATGACTAGTGATAACACCTTCAATGGCCTACTTCCTTTTTATGGTCTGGTTATTCTTTGTCACAGGTGATTATCTTAAAAAAAGACGCCTGCTCCACAAGCCTAAGGCAAGGTGGCCCTGCACCCCACATGCCTAGGGTAGGGTGGTCTCATTTGTCCCCTTATCTCTGGTTTCCCCATACCTCCACATTTTTGGTGTTTCTGTGAGCCTGATCCCATAGCCCACTATTTCTCCCCACCTAGCCCCTCCTGTCCCTTACTCATCACATTAAAATTAGCAAAGGCAGAACTTGGGGTAGCTGGGTGGAACAGTTCCTTTAACCTCAGAATGTTGGTTTTGGCTTAGGTCTGATCTCAGGGTCTTGAGACTGAGTCCTTGCTCAGTGGGAACCCTGCTCCTCCCTCTCCTGCTTCTCTTTCTCTTTCTCCCAGAGAAATATATAAAATCTTTAAAACAAATAATAAAATAAAAAATAATAAAATATTGTGCTCTAGTGCTATTTCAATACAAACTGATTTAGCCTTGATGAAGTCTTAGAATATAAGTGAGGTTCAGTGGGGTGGAGTCCAGAGCCGATGACCCAGAAAGAATTCTTGAGGTGTCTTTGGTGCAAAATGGTGATTTATTAAAGCACTGGAACAGGACCCATGAGCAGAATGAGCTTCTGCACCTTGGTTGTGAGGGGTGATTGATTATATACTATAGGGTTGGGGATGGTAAGGAAAAGGGAGGGATTGAAAGAACTTTCATATGCTAAAGAGGGTCAACTGGATACCTAAGGCCTTGACATTGTCAAGTTAAGGTTGTTTTTCCTTTTAATAAGGCATTAACAGTAAGATGGTTGGGAGCTTCCTGAAGGAATGTCACTCTCCTGCTATCACACGTCCTTATCAATGAGTTTTAGGTTTAGAAGAAATTTAACTTTATTTGCATTTCCCTCTGCCTCAGCCTCCCTCAATTTTATGGAGGGGAAGATGGTGTTAGGGCTTCAGGAACTGAGTTATGGGTCTTTGGAAGTTAGGCTATTGATAAGAAGACTTCTTTCTTATAAATCACTAGGACATTTTTAAACTGAGGGAGACTCAGGTCTTGCAGGATTGTGCCCTCCGCAAGTTAACTCTTTGTTTTTCCTTTAGAGCAGGCAGGCATGCTTGGGGGAGAGGGGGAGTTTGCAGGGTGCCAGCTTCTCCTTTGTCCTCAGCTTGCCCTCTATTCCTTCATCAGCCCATGCTAAACCTTTGCCCCAATGGCCAAAATGTATTTTTAACATTTTTCTCCTTGTATATATTGATTCCCCGGTACTTGTTTAGTGATATGACTTCATAATAGCTTGGTCCCCAAACCATATAAATTTCAAAATTCTCTGAGAGTAATTAACCTCTTATTCCCCAACTGATACCATGGGCATATGAACATGGCCTAAGGCAACTTATATGCAGGTTAAGTAATGCAGAGAGTGAGGCAATTATCCCAGTTATCTACATTGATTAATTTTACCTTCAAGTTGCTCTCTTCTTCAAATCATTTGATGAACATATGCAGGTAAAGGATCCAGGTAAAAATGCAATTCATTCCATTCACCATGTAATACTTTTCTTTCTATATAGGAAGAGAACTCATCTGAAAGATTATGATTGGAAATGAGTAAAAGCCCATCATTCAAGTAGGATAGCAATTCTCAGCTTTAGCACGGCATAGAATAATCTGGAACACGTGTTCTTGTTAAGAGACATAGCTGGACCTCACTCCCAAGATTCCTGATTCAGTAGGACTAGGGTGGAATCAGAGAATCTGTGTTTCTAACAACTTCCCAGGTGATGACAATGATGACACTGCTCTAGGCATCACACTTTAAGAACCATTGACCTAAGGAGCTCTTAAAGAAATGGTCATGTAGCAACATTCAGAGGAAACAAGGAATATTTACAGCATACTCCCATCTTCAGTCTTACACATTTTTAGAATGTTGAATCAGCTCTATTAAATAGCTTCCCCATTAAAAATATTATTATAAACCAAAAGAGTCCAAGAAACTCTACAAGACAGGTTTCATGACTCCATTAGGTATATAGATAAATTATCAAGTGAACATTTTCAGTTGTCTCCTTGGCAGAAGTAAATGACATCATGATCTGCTTAAGAAGAGGAAAGCCGACTCTTAGAAACAGGTCATGACAAATTTTTATTTGTTGAACGAGGCTGAGGACAAAGGAAAGGGCACATACAGTCATAATGAGGCATTCCATGGTGTATAAAACAGTCTCAATGTCATTAATTCTGGGATTCCTCAGATTTCTTCCATGTGGGGTCACCACATAAAATACTGAATGTTCAGTCCAATTGAATTTCAAAGTTTTTTGTTTGTTTTTAAAGTAGATTCCACACCCAGCATACAGCCCAATGCAGGGCCTTAACTAAAGACCCTGAGATCAAGACCTGAGCTGAGATCAAGAGTCACATGCTTGACCAAATGAGCTACCCAAGTGCCCCAAAACAAGTATTTTTTAAAAGATTTTATTTTTTACTTTTATTTTGATTTAATTAATTTAATTTATATTTATTTATTTTAATTTTAATTTAATTTAATTTAATTTATTTTTTTTAAGAGAGAGAGAGAGGGAAAGAGCAAGTGGGGGGAGGGGAGGGACAAGCAGACTCCTCACTTCGTGTGGAGCCCAGCTTAGGGCTTGACCACATGACCCTAAGATCATGACCTATGCCAAAATCAAGAGTCAGATGTTTAACCAACTGAGGTGTCCCCCCCCAAAAAAAAGTATTTTTAAGAGGCTTTTTCTTTGTTTGTTTTAACCGTGGATGTGTCCCAAATATTACATGGGGCATACCTTTCTAGAAATAATTTGTTACTTATGAGATCTCAAATTTAATTGGATATTTTTATTTGCAAGTGTGGCAATCATATTCTAATTGGGTTTGCTCAAATCAAAGGTTGGAAAAACATATGGATATATAAATATACAATTGTGAGTAAAGTATTTTTGGGAAAATAGAACTTGTTTGAGTATTAATACCTTAACACTTTTTGGAGAGGCTGAAGAAAAGATGATCCAAAGGGAGGAAGTTTCCTTACTAACCAACCTCTGGAAACACTAGTAGGACTGAAAAAGTCAGAACTAACAAGGAAATTATGGAAGCCAGGCATGTCCAGCTGCATGGGGGATAAGTACTGTGAAAGAAAGCTAGTGAAGGACTTCAGGAAAGCTCTTGCCTCTCTGCTTCCAAAGATGAGCTTATGAGAACCAGGGATATTATGGCCAATTGATTGATTAAGATCAAGAGGTCAAAGGCAAAGTTTGAATTGGAGATACAGATTTAAGAATGCTGCCCTATACCATAGTGCTCCCATTCCTGGTCTTACCAGGCACTATTACAAGTTGTTGAGTTATAAACTTGTTAATAAGAAGATGGGTTTAGTTGAATCCTCATGATTGTGACAGGATTAATTTTATCTAGACACTGAAATTTTTTTCACTGTACTCTGTAGCAAATAAGTTTGATTCAAAACTATATAGGGAAAATAAAGAGCAAAGAGTCAACTGCTGGTATTCATTGCAAAACCTCTAATGGGTTAATTGGATAAGGTAGTGATATAAGACAGAATAGAGTGAATTTTCTGAGTAGCTTTGGACTTACATATAATGATTATTTTTATATTCTAATGGCAAAAGATAAAATTCTCTTTGTTTATATGAAAATATATGAAGATACAGTACCAGGTTTTGGAAGAGTTGCTTAAGGAAAGTAGAACTGCCCTGCTGAAGTCCATCTCTACTTAGAAGGGTCTCCCAGCCCTCAAATGCAGTAGACATTACAGCAAAGACCAACAGATGAAGAACAGAACTGGAAGGGGGTTTAGGATGGAACAATATGTCCCACTCCTGAAGTGTAAATTTTTCTGCTTCTCTCCACCCCTTACTTTGTTCCCCAGTGTATTAGAGAAGCTTGTCTGATTGTCGAGTTTGGGAGAAGATTTTATGGCACTGGATGTTCACACATTCATTTTCCTTCTTTCTGAGGACTTTGCCTCCACAAAACTGGCTTTATTCCAGTCTTCTTTGTTCCTACATGTAAGTTTTATAGGGTCTGTGATCTTCAAACTTCTCTTGTGACTGTGGAAAGATAAGTGTAATTCTTGCCCAGTGTCTACAGGTCTGAATGCCATCCCCAAACCCAGCATTGAGCAATAATAAACTTGATACTCTTTTCTTCATTCCCTTGATTTCTACCATTAGTTTTCAACAACTAAAGTACTTAGATGGGGAATGAAGTCATAACTTAGAACTCAGTAGTATTCATGACAATGACCATGAATGAAAATACTAGACTGTACCTCTTATTCTTTTTTTTTTCTTTGTCTAGAATGTTATTTCCTATCTCTGATGAAAAGATACTTTCTTATTAATTCTTACAGTGTTATCAATACCATGAATCCTTCAGTGACTTTCCTAAGTGTTCCCTCTCAATGCTTCCATATTATTTGCTGTATTTCTATATGAGATTAAGAATCACATTCATGGCATGGCATATTTCTGTCTGTCTTTACATTGGAGTTGTAGCTGTTATTGTTGTATTGGTCTTTTTAGCACAAAGCAAGAATTCATTAAATGCTATTAAATAGGCAAACGTATTTCCCCAAATTTTAACCCTTGACAAAAAGAGTTTGCTGACACCTGCTTTAAAATATGAAAGCCACCCCCCTCCTTGGGACGCCTGGGTGGCTCAGTTGGTTAAGCTGCTGCCTTGGGCTCAGGTCATGATCCCAGCGTCCTGGGATCGAGTCCCACATCGGGCTCCTTGCTCGGCAGGGAGCCTGCTTCTCCCTCTGCCTCTGCCTGCCATTCTGTCTGCCTGTGCTCGCTCCTGCTCTCTCTCTCTGACAACTAAATAAATAAAATCTTTAAAAAAAATGAAAGCCCCCAATTAAGGGATCACAGGACAATATTCTTAAGTCTCTAGAGCCAAAATAATTTTTCCTCATCTCATAGCACATAATTTCTTAGTATCTTCTTAAATGATCTTTAACTACTTTCAAGTTTAGCATTTTTAAAATTTTCTTTTTATATGATTCTGTCTAGTATATGCCACTATAATGTTTCTATTGGTCTATTTTTAAATAATTTGAATATGCCACTTCCAGTTAGAGTTTATCTTAGCCCTTCCCTACAAAGCTGATTCTGAGGGGACCAAAACAAAACAAAACAAAATCCATAATGTATATATTAACACTATAATGGGAGTGCAAGCATCGGGAAGCAGGAAAGAGTATAAAAGAGAAATGACACAGAAGTGAAGAAAGATAAAAAGAAGAAGAAGAAGAAGAAGAAGAAGAAGAAGAAGAAGAAGAAGAAGGGGCATCACCAACCTAGTTATGACCTTGTAATAAGAGTGGCTGACTGTTCTATGTCACAAACTACCTTCAGGGAAGATGTACAAACTACTGCAATTCTATGCCATCTTAGAGTGGGGGCAGGAAAGGAAGAAGCAAGAAGACCATCTTTCATTGGTCGCAGTTCAACCACAGCCTGCTAACCCTCATGCACTCCAGCTGCACCAAGTCATTCATCATGAAAGTTAGATCTCAAGACAGTAGCAGAGCATCCATGGAACAAGCAATACATTGTTATGTTTAAGGCAAGTGAATAAAACCATGGAAGAATAACTTAGACATAATATTAGTATTATTTTTCTAAACAGAATAATTAATGTTGTAACTCTTACTGTTAGAAATATCTCAGAATGCAGAGTAGTGAGGGAAAGCTTCAAAATTGCTCCTCTCTGCCTTTTCTTAGAATGTACTGTGACAACAGGAGTGCCTGGGTGGAGGTTCAGTCCATTAAGCTCTGACTTCAGCTCAGGTCATGATCTCAGGGTCCTGGAATAGAGCCCCACATTGGGGTCCCCAATCATGGAGGAGTCTACTTTTCCTTCTCCTTATCCATCTGTCTCTCCCCTATCCCATTACCCCACTCATGCACCTACACATACTCTCTCTCTCAAATGAATAAATTATAAATGTATATATAATTTATTATATATAATTTATATATATATGTATATATAATTTATTATATATACATATATGTGTATATATATATATATAGAGAGAGAGGATGTACTGTCTCAGTATCTTGAAGCTAAGATTTGCATGGAGATCTGTAAGTGTGTTTCTTGTAAATAATACAAGAGCTCAAAGAGTCAGAAAGAAGCCAAGTCAAATTAACCCTCAACTTCAAATGAATGTTCAGATACCTGTGTGTGTTAAATTGCATTGCTATTTCATTTCAATCATTTAGGGGAGCTAATTTTTTAACTAATATTTTACCTCTGGTTTAGGATTTTTTAAAAATTAAACCATTAAATAATGTAGAACTCTAATCTATAAATAAGTAAACAAATGTTGTATCAGGGATTTGCACTCTTTTCAAAGGAACTTTTATCCCATTAACATTAATAGAGACATGGATTTTATCAAACACCAAAACCCGAGAATGATGCCTTTTAGTCCATGTCTATCACAAGCTGAATTTCATGGAGCACCATGACCACAATTTTTCTGATAGTAGACAGATAAATGACTAAATAACAACCCATTTAAGCATTAAAATATAAGGTTATTCCCATGGAAATCTGACAATTTATAACTAGGAAAAAAACTGACTTTAGAAGTTGTTGAAGTAATATGAAATTATAAAAATTATTTTCATTTCATAGCTGCTTATCATTGTAGAGCTAATAAACACATGGCTTAGACTTTCTACTTATATATTCCAGATTTCGTTCTTTTAATGACAATGTTAAATTCTAGTCTTATGTTTTTAATTTTTTAAAATTACTATTGATGGCACAGTGAAATGGCCTCCTCTCAACTACTTAAAAGCAGAAAAATATAACATATTTAAATTCTGAATTAAAAATTTGAGAATTTTGGGGGCTCAGTTGGTAGAGCATGCAACTCTCAATCACAAGGTGATGTGTTCAAGCCTCACATTGAGCATGGAGCCTACTTAAAGAAAAATTTGAAAAATTTTAACTTTAAGGATTTAATTTTTTATAACCCAAAACTATCTATAATTGGAAGGTTACTGATAAATTGTTTTGTACAAATGATTTTTATATGCACAAATGCTGAAAATGCATTCTAATAAATGCTATTTTATAGTCCATAACCATTCAAAAGCAAACTTGGGATAGCTTACAGATGTTAATAATTCATTTTATGAAGACATAAGCAGATCAAATTAAGTAGTATTCTATAAGCTTCATGTTTCAGTTAAAATGCTATGATTAATATTTCAGGTAAAAAAATATTATGATGGTATCAAATAAAGAAAGATATCATATTGGCTCTGCTAGGAAAATTAAGGCTGGGAAATTCCCTTGTACTTTGACTTCATGAGAGAACTTAGTCTATAATATTGTGTCAAAAAAATCAACTTTTCTTTTTCTTTAAAAATCAACAGAAGATCTTTAAAACTTTGGTGAATTTACTTATTACAACTTGACTTGATCATTATGGTTGTTGGAATTATTAACTAACCAAACAACACCTCTCTTGTCACCTTCTCTTGACAAAGTTTCCTCTGTAACAAGGTCAGAGAGGATTTGATTACATTTCTATTGCCCACATATCTAGACAAAAATTTATTTTTCAAAATGGATGTTTCTCAATATCACATGGTAAATACTCAGAAACTATTAGTTTCTATGAGTAATTTAATTATGCATACTCTTGCTCATTGGATGAGGAAAATGTTTATCTTAAATGCTAAATGATGATAGTTTGAGCCTAATAACTTGAGAATTTCTGAGCTATCTGCAAAACTACGGTAGTGATCTTTAGCGAATACATTTGGGGTATTTCTGTGTTCAGTCCCTATGTTAAGTACAGGCAATATGATTATGATGAAGATGCACATAGTTTCAGTTCTTTGGGGCTTCTGCTTACAATTTTTATATATGTTATAAAAGAAACAAATAAGAATTGAGCTAAAAGAATGACATGGGTGTGCCTACTTTGGGAACGTGATTGAGGTGATTAATTCTCCTATTGAATAGGAAAATTACAAATTGGGAATGGGATAGACACAGGAACCAAGGAGGAAAGAACAGTGCAGAAAAGTGGAGTAGCCTTAGGTGGTGAGAAGAATTTACCTGTAATAATGTTTAGATGAGAAATCCATAGCACTGGATGACATTGGAGAGGTAGACATGACTTTGTATTTTATTTCAAGGAGAGTAAGGAAATACTGGCAGTTTTGTAAGCATGAAAGATAAATGATGTCATTCCTATTTTTAAAGAGTCACTTGAGTTGCTGGTGATATTGAAAAGTTACAATAGAATTAGGGAAGCATTTTACAAGGCTATTATAATAGAATGAAGAGTGGCAGTGGGTTTGACTAGGGTAGTAGAGAATTTTATGAGAAGTAACCAATAATAGCAACCAGGATAGTAATAGTAATGATAATACATAGCAGTTGAAGATATTTGGAAGAATGATTATAATGTTGCATATGAAACCTAAGTTACACAAAGTAGCAAGTGATACCCATTTGATAACTAAATCTTCATGAAAATAATGTAAGGATAATGACCTAACAGTTCCAATGAGATTGAATGACTGTGTCAGTAAGTTTCTTGAGCAAGTGTTGTGGTCAGAAAGCAAACTTCTTGAAATAAAAGTTCAAACGTGGCCCAAAATGTGGAGATGACAAATCTAAATGATGCCCTCGGCAGTAAATTGATGCCCTCGGCAGTAAATAACTGTGTTGGGGGGAGGAGATAATGGATAGACCAAGACCAGAGTGTTAGGTAGTTAATACCTGTGAAGATTTAATGCACAATGATTAGTGACAGATGGTAAGAGGAAGGAGAACAAAATCTTCAGTAAATTAGGTGAAGTTACCATGAAGTTAAAAGTATAGGGTTATTGGATTTTTAAATCGAATCATTCAGCTTTAAAAGCAATCTAGAAGTTGAGGTTGTAAACAAAATTGCAATGGCTCATTGAAGAACTGTAAAACAAAGCAATATCCTCATCTCTAATGTGGAGATCATTATATTTGATTTGAGATTATGTAAATGGAAGCATAATTACCTCCACCTTAGCCTGATGAAGCGTTTTAAAAGACTCAGGAAAAAACGCCGAGCATATATGAAGTATTACCATTATAAAAATCCCCAAATCTACCTGGAATGCAGTTTATTCTTCTGGTTTTGCTTTTATGAGCCATTGTAGCACAATACACAATTTCACTTAAATAGATATAAAGCATTAATATAATTTCAGAATTGGACACTATGCTTTATTGTTCTAAGTCAAAAATAATGTTTTCCTTAACAGAACAATGGAGTTATTGTACAAAGGAAAAGATTGCTTCAGCTTGGGTTCCCTGCCAAGTCAGATAATTAAAACATACAAATTGCTAAGTGTTTTTCATGGAACATAAATAGTGATAGAGAAGACACACATCTTTGGGACAGCTGTCATATGACAAGACTTGCGCCAAAAGAGGAGATATTATCTGGTGTCTCCAATTTGATGTACAAGTAACCTGTGATTAAATTCATCGCAGAAAAATCCATACACATAGGACTTTTAGAAAGTTCAAACTATGGGTGACTATAAAGCATTAGCATCAGCTGTGACTCAGAGACACTTCCGCTCTAAGAGCCTCCTGATTCAGAACCTCCTATTTTTCTTCACTCTGTTTCTCTTTCTCACAGTTTTCACAAACCGTCATCTGTTTAAAGGACAAAAAACAGAATGAGGACATCTTAGAGTACAAACTCCAAAACAAATGAATGAACAAAATTCACTCTGCCTTACATTTTGGTCATTTCTTTGGGTTCTTTCCTAAGTATTGGCTAATGTCACTTAACATTATAAAATAAAACACATAATTAGAAATATGCTTTCTTTGCTTACTATCCATTCTTGGACTACTAAGCTGAAAGACAGTGGTCATTTTTTATATGCAAGTAAAGTGCTGCTAGAAAATACTTAGAGGTCCAGGAAAGTGATTTTGAAAATACAATGTTATTTCCATAGGTTATATTCCCACTGGAGAAATTCAGTCATCTCTTGACACCTTTGAATTCTTTCTTTCCCTACCATGGGGAGATTGATGAATTTCGATGTAGCAAAACATGATCTCTCCCATTCTTTATTCTTTGAACTACAGTGATGAAACTTAACTTAAAAATTTATCAAAGATGAGGAAATACACTGTGAAAATGAATAATGAAAACAGGAAAAGTTTAGTTGAAACTTTGATTAAAATAGGACTGACACCATATAAGTCTAGCTTTATTAGAAGCCATTTATCTGTTAACACTGTTGCTTTAATTCATAATTATAAATATGAGGGAGAGCTGTCTAATGCAAATGCATCTGTCAGTCTTAATGCTCTATGATTGCTATAAATAGTAATTAAGTAAATAATTTCTAGGATTCTTTTGTATTTAATAAATAGATTATAAAAATAAAATGGCATGGCACTGATTTGACAGAATCGAGAAAAGAATGCCATTCAAGTTCTGGATCACATAAAATTGGATTTAAATTCTATCTTTCCCACTTATAAGTATATAATTTTGAGAAATTCAGTTAGTTCCTTTCAGCCTTGGACTCTTCATTAGTAAAATATTATCAGACATAGGTTTGTGACAACTAAATATGTCTCATGTATAAAACCCTTAGCTTGCAGGTAATAGTAAACCTCAAAAATTACATATACACAAATAGTATGTGTATTCACATATGTATTTATACATATATTTGTAAATGCAGTCTTATAACTAGATGAATATTAAAAATAGGTTTTGTTCACAGAATTGGTATCACTAAATAATATTATTCTACCAAAATGCCTTATTTCATTTAAAAGACATGAAAATTTCAAATCAGGAAATATATGTAGGAGAATCATTACCTACATTAGATTCTATCTTATAATTTTCAGAAAATTAGTTAAAATTAAGTTGGCAAAAGAAATTTAATTTACCAGGTAAATACCTTGTGAATCTAATCATTTCCTTTTTTGTGTCTACTTCTTTGTATGTTTTTCATATTATGCATTAATATGTCCCTGGGTCACTACAAAATATAGAAGTGCCTGCTAAACAACATTCAATTACTCTCAGTATGGTTTTAAAATATGCTGTAATATTGCCTTAATCAGACTATCTCAATAACCGTAGCAGCTCACTGCACGACTTTTAGATAAAAGGAATTTTACTCAATTGCCTCAAAGTTTAGTTGATTTGAGAACTGTGCATACTTAGGTCACTGATAGTTTTCTAGAAATGATATCTGTAAATTTGCAAGTTCACAGGCTCAGCATGCCTGTAAATTACTTATGGTTGAGGTCTCTAAATCTAATTTAAATAAGTAGCTGCTTACCTCAATGAGCAATTTTATAAAGAAGCAACTACGATATTAATGCAGATTTCTATAAGAGTTATTTAATCACCATGAAGTCTCTAAGAACTTTTCTTAGAGAGTAGATACACCAGACCTTAAGTAACAAACTGAATAAACAAATCCCTCTAACACCTGCATTTCATGTAATAATATTTGACATGCACGTGATATTTTTTATCTGAAATATAAATTATTTCACTCTATAAGATGTTTTGAGAATAATTTCTTTTTTTTTAAAGCAGTAGACCACTTTTTTTTTTTTTAGATTTTATTCATTTATTAGTTAGAGAGAGAGAGAGATCCAGCACAGGCAGACAGAGAGGCAGGCAGAGGCAGAGGGAGAAGCAGGCTCCCTGCCGAGCAAGGAGCCCGATGTGGGACTCGATCCCAGGACGCTGGGATCATGACCTGAGCCGAAGGCAGCCGCTTAACCAACTGAGCCACCCAGGCGTCCCCCGATACTAGATTCTTAAGACAGAATATACCCCTGCAAATTGTTCAAGGTTATGGATTGGAATTTCTTTAGGTATTTGTAAAATGAGATATAAGTTTGCATAGGGATGGTTTATAATATTTAGCATATCCTGGAACCAGTGTACTTTTTCTTTCTCTCTCTTTTTTTTTTTTTTTAAGATTTTATTTATTTAGTTGTCAGAGAGAGAGAGCAGGAGCGAGCACAGGCAGACAGAATGGCAGGCAGAGGCAGAGGGAGAAGCAGGCTCCCTGCCGAGCAAGGAGCCCGATGTGGGACTCTATCCCAGGACGCTGGGATCATGACCTGAGCCGAAGGCAGCCGCTTAACCAACTGAGCCACCCAGGCGTCCCGAGTATAATTTCTAAATAACAATCATTTCCACGTTCTATACTTCTGTGTGCACATCGGTGGTTTCCAACTCTGGTGAGGAGATAGCTGCCTGATTAATTATCAGTAAAGCATAAATTAAAACAAGAATATGTCGTCAGAGTTTGAGAATACAAAATGTTCTTTTTTTTTAAAGACTTATTTATTTATTTGAGAGAGAGAGAGAGAGTGAGCGCGCTCATGTGAGTGGGAGGGGCAGGGTGGGAAGGGGCGTAGTGAGAGGAAGAGAATCTTAAGCAGGCTCCATACTCAACACGGAGCCCAATGCCAACTGGATCTCACAACCCTGAGATCACAACCTGAGCCAAAACCAAGAATTGAACATTTAACAAGCTATACTACCCAGGCACCCCCAAAATGCTAACTTTCTTAAGGATATGCTGATACAGGAACTTCTGTATTTTCACTTTTTTATTTTTCTGATATTCTCTGCATGGGCAGAATTCTCAAGTTTCTAAGCCCTGGAATTCCAGCATTTCTTCTTCCAGAAGAAAACAACAGCCAGTCCTAAGAAACTTAAACTTAAAATACTGAGAAAGAAAAGTACTGAGAGAATTATTTTAACAAACAGAATAGGGGGAATATAATGCCCCTTCTTTATTGTACCATATGCAGGCTCTCTTACATTTATTAATTATTAAAAGGTAAAATATTTATCTCTTATTTTTCAGATTTAATGTTCTCTCTAAATTCATAGTGGACATTATTTGTTTACTATCCAAGTAAGAATATTTGCCATGCACCCTTTTTTTTTTTTTTTTAATTTGTTAGAGAGAGAGAGCAAGCACAGGCAGACAGAGTGGCAGGTAGAGGCAGAGGGAGATGGAGAAGCAGGCTCCCTGCCGAGCAAGGAGCCCCATGTGGGACTCTATCCCTGGACGCTGGGATCATGACCTGAGCCGAAGGCAGCTGCTTAACCAACTGAGCCACCCAGGCGTCCCTAGAGGGTTGGATTAAAAAAAGATGCATAAGATCCAATATCTCACAAATGCACATGGTAAGTTCTTGCTAATTAGGCAACATATTTCTCTTGCTAATTAAGGCAATTGTACAAAATAATTATTTTAAAGTCACTATCCCACCAAACATATTATTAATTTGCCTTATTACTCTGATTTGTCCTAGGATGTTAACTAGGATCATGGTGCCTCCAGCACAGCCAGAAATCCCATATGATGGGATGACTGTGGTTCTTCATGTCATGGATGTGTGGCTCTTTCCCATAAGGAAAGTCAGGAAATAACTCCTGGCTGGGGTACCATTATCCATAATCTAAGAGTTAGACAAACTGCCTGGATACCAGGGATAAATGCAGGTTCTACAAATAAATCTTTCAGGTTATCATGATATCAATATAATGGTAACTCATTATACCCTGCAAAAGTTGAGTTTTTAGTACAGCTTAGGTTTTATTAGAAATCTGGTTTTCCAGAAACACAGAAAAATCTGGGGGTAGTGGAATAATCCAGGAACAGGGACTATTGAAGGGAAGGTATTTTTAAGTGACTAATGTGAAGTAGGAAATTACCACTTTGTGCAAAGTAGAGCTAGTTAATACAGATAAGCTTGAAGAATATGTTTCACCTCCAGTTGTCCCACTGCCACACATGTCATCTGTTCTGTGGATTTTCCCCCCAGTACAATCTGGTAATAACAGCAAACTTAAAACTTAGAGACATTTAATTTCTATCTCGGTGCTGATAACACAGAGAAATAATGACTCAGCATTGTATCTCTGTGCTCTTTTAGGCGATAGTACAGTAACAATAACTAGACAATCTCTCTTGATTTCAGTGGAAACATTCTTACTATTAGTAATTCTGAACCAGTCGTCCAGAACAGAAATTCCAGCTCAAACGGTGCAGCAAATAGCATTTTTGAAGACACTCGCTTACCGGCCTGTTAAGGGTGGTCATTAGGTCGTTTTCTTCCATGGAGGAGGAGAGGGGATTAGCAATCTTGCTCAATCCCCCATTGTTTCAAATAAGGAGATTTTAATGATGAGAAGGTCAGTTCTGTGCTGTGACTGGTGAATGAGGTAAATAAGACCTATCCTTAGTACTGGGGAGGAGGGAGATAGAAGACAGAAAGAAAAGAAAGTATTGTCTCCTGTTGGCAAACAGGCAGGAATGCTGTCCCGTTGGAAACTTTGCTAGCCACACAATACAGGACAGAATTCCCTTAGAGAATGTTTGAGTCATGGAAGAATGAAATTAGAAGGTCTATAAGCTGCTACCAAGGTCTTTTTTTGTGCTCACCACCAGAGTGGAATTCAAGTGAGAGGTGGGTCACGGATTCAATTTCTAAGAAGAAAAAGAGAAATTAAAATTATGAAATTGTTTCATGGGTACAGCTGTCATTTTCCACATAGATCATCAAGATAGTACATCTCGGGGGTACCTGGGTGGTGCATTCACTTAAGCATCTGGCTCTTGCTTTAGGCTCATTTCATGATCTCACAATCGTGAAATCAAATCCCACTTTGGCTCCGTGCTCAGCATGGAGCCTGCTTGTGACTCTCTCTCTCTCCCTCACCCTCTGCCCCTCCCCGCTGCACTTTCTTTCTCTTATAAATAAATAAATCTTAAGAAAAAAAAAAGATAGAACATTTGACAGTTAGCAGCCCATTGTTATACAGCAAACCATGATAAGGCTTTTCCAGTGAAATTGTGGTGATGTTTCCGGCTGCAGGTCCTGGTTGTGAACCCCATTATCCAACACTCACCTTGACACTGTTCAAATCAAACTTTGGGAAGATACAAACAAAATCACATGGTGGAAGTGCTTCCCAAACCTCTCCATGTCAGTATAAACAGAGTGACAATATTTACATGACACACTGGTAATGCCAGATGAGGTTGTCCAGGCCAAAAGGGAGTGGTCAGGTGGTCTAGGAAGCCTTGAGCTCTGCCTGGCTGCTCTGATATGGCTCCTTTGTACCTGTCTCATCACACTACTTGGGAAGAGCTGATCGGATCTGGTCTACCAGATGAATATTCCAGCCCACACATCAACACTTTATATACATTAAAGAGAATCCACAAATCTTTTTCTGCAGCTGTTGCATGTAATAAGGGTTATAAGTGGAACATCTGGACACTTAAAAGTACGTCCTACATAGAATTTTAAAATGTTGTTTTGGAATTTCTGAGTTGACACTTTGGATGCTCTAGGCAGTGACAGTTCTTATGAATCCAAGAGAGATTATAACCTCGACCATCAGACTTATAAACTATTGCCCATATTGTCAGAACACAGATCAAAATATATCAGAAGGATCTTGCCAATGGTCACTGGGTCAGGTTTTTTACATGGTTGTGCTTTATGCTTTATTAATTCTGAATACCATAAATGCACTCAAGATTTTTGAAGTGAATAATGGGCCCTGAATATGTTTTCAAATAGTCTTCAAAGGGTGAAGGGGAGGTGAATGAGCCACTTTCTTTGTGTTAAGAGTCCGCTCCCCCAAGACACAGTTTGTGTAATTGACAATGAGACAGTTCTTGATTACTATTAAGCCATGTTGGAGGAACTTTGCGACATATCAATCATGTTCAATTCCTCCTATCGTCATTGCTTTGCACCATGTGCTGGGAAACGATTACCTTGTGGAAATGAGGAATGTCAACTACCTGAGGAGCACCAAAGATGATCTGTGTGGGGGAAACAAAAGATACAAATTGTCTTTAAAGTTTCTTTATCTTTCTTTTCCCCTTCTTTTTATTTGTTTTTAATTTCATTAGAGAAGGGCAATATCTGAGAGAGTTAGCAAGGGAGAGTGCTCTTTGATGAAGCAGTGTGGAAACAGTCTGAGAATGAGGAATGACCACAACCTTGGCTGTGTTATTAGGCAGAAAACAAGATTTTTTAACAGCCTGAGTAGAAGGTAACATAAGTACCGTTAACAATTTAGCTTCTCCAGAAGTAAAAAAATACTCATTACTTTCACAATTTTTCTCAGCCAAGAAGTACCCAAGGGCATTATGAAAGAGACGATAACTGATGCTTTTTAATATGTGAGTGTACACTGTCCAGGAGGGCTGCCAGTTCCACTGTCTGAGCAGAATGCAGAGGAGTCAAGAAATCTCAGGAACTCACAAGCGGACTGCTGACCAGGGACCAGTTCTATTTACTTTCCGACCTGCCAGTCTTTTCCCTTTTTTCTCCATTATATATAGGTTTAACTACATCTTAAATGCATTGATTTAGATCTATGTACCACCATATAGAAACATATCTAAATTATTTATAGATCTAAAGCATAATGGTAACAACAATATCTATCAAAAGATAAAGCACATCATAATATAAACATGAAGGCTATTATTTTAGTGTCATGAAAAATTGTGAGAGATGTAGACAAATATATGGGGACTTTTAAATTTTTTTTTTTTTCAATGCTCCAGGATCCATTGTTTATGCACCATAATACCCAGTGCTCCATGCAATACGTGCTCCCCTTAATACCTACATGTGGGGATTTTACTTTTATTTTCTTTCTTTTGAACTGCAAATTCCTCAAAAGACTTTTTATAACATAAATACTATCAACACTTTACCTTTATAATGCCTTATTTTATCTGTTCAAACTCCCAAAGCAATTAGAAAGTCAAATATAAAAATATATTATGTTCATATAAGTGCATATTTAATCCATAGTTAATTATTAACTAATAATGTTGCATTGCTAATAATTAAATGTCAATTAATTATTTTATGCAATATATTACATTTAATTTTAGTAATTCATTTCTGAAAACAGACATCTGCCTGTGATTAAGGAGACTATTTCCCTTTATTTTTAATTTATATATATTATTTTAATTCCAGTGTAGTTACCCTACAGTGTTAAATTAGTTTCAGGTGTAAAATATAATGATTCAACAATTCTATGTATTACTTGGTGCTCATCATGATAAACTTAATCCCCTTCACCTATCTCACCCATCCTGCTATCTAATCTCCCCCCAGGTAACCATCTGTTTGTTCTCTATAGTTAAGATTCTGGGTTTGATTTGTCTCTCTTTTTTACCTTTGTTTGTCTGTTTTGTTCATTTCTGAAAACAGACATTCTGAATGAGAGTGTAAATAGGGAGACTATTTCCCATAATTTTGAAAGGAAAATAATTACAATTTGCTTACATGGCAACCCTCATCAATTTCTCAGAATATAGCCAAAATACAGAGCCATACTTTTATATAAACTGCAAACTATCATATAAAAATATAATATTGTTGAAAACATTACTTCCTGGTCACCAAAAATTCAGTTGTTAGCCACCAACTGTAGTGAGCAAGCAATATCCAATCAAAGCCAGAAGTACTTGAGACATAGGACCCCTTGGTTGAGACTCAGGGAGCTGTTCCAACTATCCAAATGTGATTCTGGCATGCCTCCAACTGTGTTTGGAATAGAGCTTACAGACTTTCCCACTAGGAACATTTATCTTCTGAAACATTAACAACTGTTAACAACATAGAAACTTTTCCTATATAATTTTCAACTGAAGTACTTGTTATTAAGAGTTATATACATAAGTTTATATGCAAAAACTGAGAGGAATTCTACCAGAAAGATATTTCTTTATAAAAAATTTTTTATTATATTGCCAATTATCCTGGAGGTATATTGAAGAGATAGCCCTAAATTCTCATTCCTTCTGCCTTTCTTCCCAGTCCAAAAAGAGAGATCCAAAAATTTAGTTGTCTTTGCCAGATGGTTTCAGTTGTTGGATTATTAGATGTCATCTTAGTTGTTTCCAAGTTTTGGAAATTATGATTAAAGCTGCTATAAACAGTTGCTGCAGGTTTTTGTGGGGACATAAGTTTTCAGCTCCTTTGAGTAAATACCAAGGAGCATGACTGCTGATTTATTTAGTAAGCATATGTTTAGTTTTGCAAGAAACCACCAAACTGTCTTCCAAAGTAGCCATACCATTTTGCATTTGGTATTGCCAATGATCCAGATTTGGGGCATTCTAGCAGGTATGCAGTGGAATTTCATTGTCGTTTTAATTTTCATTCCCCTGAGAGTATTTCGCATGGAATAATTTTCATATGCTTATTTGCCATCTGTGTATCTTTTTGATGAGGTGTTGATTAATGTCTTTGGTCCATTTATTAATCAAGTTGATTATTTTCTTGTTATTGAATTTTTTTTTAAAGATTTTATTTATTTATTTGACAGATAGAGAGCACAAGTAGGCAGAGAGGCAGGTAGAGAGAGAGGAGGAAGCAGGCTCCCCTCTGAGCAGAAAGCCCCATGTGGGGCTCGATCCCAGGACCCTGGGACCATGACCCGAGCCGAAGGCAGAGGCTTTAACCCACTGAGCCACCCAGGTGCCCCTTGTTATTGAATTTTAATTGCTGTTTTTCTATTGTAGATAACAGTTCTTCATCAGATGTGTCTTTTGCAAATATTTTCTCCCAGTTTATAACTTGTCTTCTAATTTCTTGACATTGTTTTCACAGAACAGAAGTTTTAATTTTAATGAAGTCTACCTTATCAATTATTTCTTCCATGAGCCATGTCTTTGGTGTTGTATCTAAAAATGCATCACCTAAATAAGTAAATAAATAAATAAAATGTAAAAAAATAAAAAAGCATCACCATACTCAAGGTATCTGAATTTTATCCAATGCCATCTTCTGAGATTTTTATAGTTTTGCATTTTACATTTATATCTATAATCCTTTCTTTTTTTAAAATATTATTTATCTATTTATTTGTGAGAGAGAAGGAGATAGCAAGAGAGAGAGAAAGCATAAGCAAGGAGAAGAGGGAGAGGAAGGAAGTTTAGCAGGGAGCCTGATGTGGGGCTTGATTCCAGGACTGTGGGATCATGACCTGAGCCGAAGGCGGAGGCTTAATGACTGAGCCACTCAGGCACCCTTATGATCCATTCTTGAGTTCATTTTTGAGAAGGGTGTATGGTCCTTGTCTAGATCTTTTTCTCCTTTTTTTCCTGCATGTTGAGGTCCAGTTATTCCAGCACAATTATTGAAGACACTATGTTTGTTCCATCACATGGTCTTTGCTCCTTTGTCAAAATTGAATTGACTATATTTATGGGGGTCTATTTCTGGACTCTCCACTCTGTTCTATTGTCGTGTTTGCCTGTTCTTTTGCCAACACCACACTGTCTTCATTTATAAGAAGTCTAGAAATCAAAGAGCATGTGTCCTTCATCTTTGTTCTCCTATACCCCACTTCTTTTGATGTTTATGTTTGCACAAGAATTATTCTTAGAGGCGGGCCTAATTACTCAGAATTAGACAATGACTTTAGAACAGGTTTGCTTTTGAAAACCTGTCTCTACTAAGACCACATGTTTCTAAAGATAGAGGAGTAGTTGGTAATTGTAGTGCTTATTTTTATGTGTCCATTTGTCGAAGCTGTAGTGCCCAGTTACTCAACAACTAATATAATTGTTGCTAATCTAAGTTTTGTTGTACAGGTATTTAGTATATGTGATTAACATCAACAATCAGTAGACTTCTAGTAAGGGAGATTATCCTCCATATTAAGTGGGCCTTATATAACTAACTTAAAGGCCTTAAGAGCAGTTTTCCCTGAGGGAGATGAAATTTCACCCTGGAAGTGCAGCCTCAGCTTCTGAAAGTGTCCAGCCTGCCAGCCTGCCCATTGATTTCAGACTTGCCTATCCAGACCCCTTAGGTAATCTCTAAAATAGATTAGTTTTAAGAATATATATATTTTTTCTTTTTCTCCTCTTACTATCCTAAATAAGCACTGGGACAATTCCTTGAACTCTGGAGGTATATTTATCTGTATCATTCTATCCAATATGCAATCATTCTTAGTTGTTGTTCTATTTGGTATTTCCATTCTTCAATACCCCTTCTTGTTAATGGACTGAGTCAGTTACTGTCGTCTGATGACTTCTGCATGCCATCTTACTTCATGAACTCATTATTTTCTAATTACTATTTTGTGTTTCTCTTTGATTCATCGGTTTTTAATATTCCACTTAATTGACTCCTTTGTTTAAATGATGTAAAAAATGATGTTAAATTTATCATTTATCTTCTAAATTCTGATATAGGAGAGTTTAATTTAGTTCCATTTTCTGAATAGAAAAGTTAAAGAAAACCTTTTCTGTATTCTATTCAAATTTCTATTACTGAAGTCCTTCTTACAACCTGACCTTTCAAAATGTTCTTCAAAACATCAGAAACATTTACATGTATACCGACATTTGTTTATTGTGAAGTTCTATGTTATGCTCATTTTTTAAAATCCGTAACCTTTCATATTATATGTATTTTTAAAATCTTACCTCAGATCTTATTTTTTACAGTTAAGTCAAAGAGAAAAAGAGAAGTCAAAGAATTGGTAATAAAATGTCAGAATATGTTAGGGATATATCCTTAGTTTTAAGCTGAAAAAAATTACTGGAGACAATTAGAAAAATGTTAAGGAAAATCCAATTTCTATAGTATTTGATATAATCTTTCTCATGAAAGATAACACAATTTGCAAAATGTAAACAGGAAAAATTTATCTATTATTATTTTACTACAAATAAAACAATGTGTTCTTTTTTTAATATAAGGCCAAGAATATAAATACTAGTAAATTAACATACTAATTTGAATAATATTCTCATTCATGAAAATGTCCTTAGAGCAGACAGAATTAAATAATATGAATCGATGATGTATCTTAAACTTCCAAACATATTAATATGAGTCTTGAATGTTAAATTTATTCCAGGAGATTATGATGACCAATGGAAAACCATCATGCAATCTGTCACAATAAGGATGACATTATGGCATCTTTATTCTCCTTTTTCGTATATCATTCTAGACACAAAACTGGACTATGTGACTTATACTTATGAAAAGAGATATTTAACTCTAAAATTCATCCTATAGTATTAATTTTCAAATCTTTTTGAATCCTACGGAAAATGCTTACTCTAATTTTTGGAGTACAACCAAAGGCTAGGCAGGTCTACATTTTGAGAGAGAACCAAAATATAGTAGGTGTTACTGAAACTACACTGGAAAGAAAAAAAGAAATTATCTCACATATCTTGAAGATAAGAGATTTAAAGTCAGTCTTTCTTTTTACCAATGGATTTCTATTATTGAGCTTAACACATGGGTAAGATGTTGCATGCAGCATATAATTGACTTGATATTTTAATTTTTTTCCAAATTTTCTAATTTTCCTGAGTATATTGATAATTTCATTACAAGAAAAGAACTTTAACCACATTTCAAATAGGTGGATTGAAGAGAGCCTGAATCCAAAGTCTGCAGCGGCCACTCTGGAAATACAATTTTAATTTACCTCCACTAAATATAAGATTTTTCACTAACAGGCTCATATAAGTAGGAGGACAAAGGGCAGCGGTGCTGTTGTTGTTGACACAAAATTTCTCCACGTCAGGTGTGTACCTGTGTTCTTAAGTACTTAGGCACTTTGGGTTTCCTAAAATGCAGTGCAGGGATCTGCAAGAGTTAATTCAGACTAGAAATACTAGTGATTTAATAGCTATTACTGTCCAGTTTAGATATTAAGGATGGGATATATGATTCATTTGTAAATTAATTAAAATTGGGGATTATTTAGGAAAATTCAGAAAGCCAAATATTTATAAGGATATTTGGCATTGGTAAATAAATATATAACAAAGGTTACTATTCTCTTGGCTATCTTAAATATTTCAGACTAAATTTAATAAGGAAATAAGCCCCAAAGCATTTGTCAGATTTTTAGAGATCACTGAAAAAAATAACGGAAAGAAGGAAGAAGGAAAGGTAGGAAGAAAGAAAGAAAAAAAGAAAAAAAGAAAGAAAGAAAGGAAGAAGAGGAAAAAAACATAAATGAGATATGGAGGGTGGGTCTTCTGGCTTTGCACAACATCTAATTAGCTGAAAATTGCCAATGCCAGTTGCTCTGATAACTATTCATTTAGGGAAACAGCATTATGACTTCATTTCATGGTTAGAAATTAATAAATGAAAAGTCAAATTCTTTAAATCTCTTTAACAACTGATGTAGTAGTTATTTTTCTAAATTAAGAGATCTTTTCATAATCCCTATCCTTACCTGATGCTTTGCAAGTCCCATTATTGTTAAAATGCATTGTTCCTTTTCAATGAATTTAGAGAAAGACCAGTTAATACACATTGTAGAATTATTTGCCAACATTATTCTATAAACACGTTTTTATTTTAACATCTTTGTTGTGGTACATTTGACATACCTTGAATGGAGTGTATATAAATTGCACGAGCTGACAAGTTTGGCATGTGCATAAACCTATATGTGATGAATCACTAAAAATTCTACCCCTGAAACTAACTGGAATTTAATTAAAAATTTGGAAATTTCCAAAAAAAAAAAAAAGAATGACCAGCAGGAGGCAGTGTGTGACAGTGAGAGTCATCCACCAAGGTCCCTACCAGGTATTAGCTAAGGTGTCTCTAAATTCTCAGAGCTGTAGATTTTCCTGTACATACAAATATTCTCTTACTGAGATTCTAAAAGTGTTAGGGTCAATATATGTGAAGTGGTTGGCATATATTGCCAAAGTGAAGTGCTACGGCATGAATGCTAAAGGTTCCTTCTAATATTATCATTTGCTGCTGGGCAAAATGATTTTTTTCTTGGGTGAGTTACCCGCTGTAGGAGAGACAAGTTAATAACCAACACCAACGTGGCACTTACAGAATTGAAGCTGGCGATGCAAACTAGAGAGGTTTAAGTTCTATATTTTATCATGGTTTTTATATTATTTCATTTCCTTAAGCTAGATATTACTTAAATATTACATAGGGTAAAATGTTGAGGTTTTCTCGGAATATTTAAGAGAATTTGTTTTAAACAAAATATGTATCAATGGTATAGAAAAAATGATTTAAGTTTAATAGAATGCCATAAAATTATTATTATTTTAACAAATAAGACAGAACTCTAAAGAACAATAAAAACATTGTTTCTAGAGGACAATATAAATTTTACTCAAATATAGATCAATGGTAGATAACAACCACATCTGTGCTTTTTCAGTAGTGACATGTATAATATAATATGTGTCTAATTGGACAGCAAAGATAGTGAGGGAACTCAGTGAGTGAAGTAAATAGCTTTAGAGTTTTTCCTTATGCTGCTGCATTGAGTACTGTTTTGGGCAAAGCTATTCTTTTCTTACATAGACAAATAAGTTTTATATGGCTGAAGTTTAACCTGTGCTTTTAAATTAAATGTTTCTATGAATTATAGAGCTTTCCCCATCTCCAAAAAGATCAAAATTTACAGATTTAATAAATATAATTTTTAAAAATTAAGAATAAAATTTTTTTAATAAAATAGTTTCGGGCAAAGCTCTTAGGACTTAGCTGGATCAAATTTAGTTCTGTTGCTTAGTACGTGTAACAATAAACTTTTTTTTACCTATTAATAACATTATTATGTTGAGTTATTACATCATGGAGTGTTTGGGAATTTAAGGAAAAGAAATACATGACGAATATGGTAGCTACTGATCTTACAAATAAATAAATTCTTAAGACCAACAAATTTTTATATTTTAATTGAGGATAAATTAAGATTTGGAGTCTCCCCACCAACAAGAAATTAAAAAAAAAAAAACAGGGATCTTTAAACCAAAAAAAAAAAAGTATGCCATACAAAAAGTTTATAAAATAACATCATTAGGTAAAAATGCTAAAACAAATAATTAAAAAGTGGTATTTTATTATTCTGTTCAGTTTAATTCAACAATCATTTATTAAGAGTGTAATATATACCTAATTTTGTACTGTTCTTCCAGGAGTGTAGAATAAAAAGATGGCAACTTCTTACCTCTGTTAGTTACTTAGTGGAAATGCAGTATTTGGGCACTGAATCAATATCATTGCAACAAAAATAATTTTAGATCTAAAATAAGAAGATATATAAGAAAAATATATGATAATATAAGTGGATCTGAAAGCAAAAGCTAAGAAGGAAATTTCTCAATGCTCAATTCAAGCATGTGTGCTCTGGATAGTCATTAGGACAGAAAGGATAGATAATATTTGTTATAACCATCTGAGGAAGCATCATGATGGAGTTGGATTTACCTGAACTTCAAGGAGTCATTTTAGAAGAACAAAATGCAGATCATCATAACAACAAACAAACATAAAATGTCAAAATTTAGAGATGAAAAAATGCATATTGTATATTGGGTGAGAGTAAAGAACAGCCTACTGTATGAGAAAGAAAAGTTTCAAAAGTAATGGTAAGGTTACAGTACTGAGAAAGATCACATGTGCTATGAATATGATTTGAACTTGTTCTGAATGGCAATGTGAATCCTTACGAGTTATAGAAGAAAGGTATTATCTATTTCTGCATTCTACAGTAAGTTTGATCAAATATGTAGTAAACATAGTGACTATATATTTTACATTGGATACCCCAGATTCACTGTAAAATCATAAATATAAAAGGGATTTCTGCCTTCCCACTAGATTTAAACCAGGTGACTATCTAAGGACCAGTGGGTCACTGGTACTTCTGTCTTGCTAATGGTCTCTGGAAATTGTCCCAAAATCTATCATAAAGATTTGTGCACTTTCCTAGGCACACTCCTATTTATCTGAAATCAGTGTATATTACTTACTTTTGTGGCTTTAATTATAAAAAATCCATGTCAACAGACTTTTAATAATAAAAATTCTATATTACTATTTTATCAAAGACTATTATAACATGTGTTGGATAAATTAAGCTTAGAATCTTGAAGATTAATTTCTCTAACTCAGTAATTTCCCCAGTAGCCCAGGTATTGATGAATGACTAATAATGGAAGGAAATTTTTCTTGAGCTTTCACATATTATCATCTCTAAAGTTATTACACACTAATTAGAACCCAATCTTTGTTGTTATTACATTAACTGAAGATCAATTTGCTAATCCCTAAATAACACAAGAATAAGACAAGGATAATATAGATTATCTTTCTCCTCTTTCTCCTCTTTCCAATCACCAGACCGGTGTCTAGATGTCTAGAAGATTGTCAGGACTTGTGCATTTAAAGTCAAGGTTAATGTGATAGCCTTCTTCAATACAGCAGAAGAACTGCCAGCAGGAGAGACATAATGATGAGCATCTTAAGCTTCCATAGTACCATAGGCAGTAGCTTCTTCTTTTGCTTTTTTAAAAGATTTTATTTATTTATTTGACAGACAGAGATCACAGGTAGGCAGAGAGGCAGGCAGAGAGAGAGGAGAAAGCAGGCTCCCTGCTGAGCCAAGAGCCTGGCTCAGGGCTGGATCCCAGGACCCTGAGATCATGACCTGAACTGAAGGCAGAGGCTTTAACCCACTGAGCCACCCTGGTGCCCCAAAGCTATTTCTGGATTAGTCAAGCTACAGATATATTGTACTATGTAGAAATAGTTAAGAATCAGTATTAACTTTTCAACTTGTACCACTTAATAACCTAACTTGCTAACTCTCTAGTTTGCTTTTGGATTTTTTTTTTCCTCTCTAGAAGATATTTCTGTATAGCCAGTGCTGGGACTCCCAAGTCTCTGACTTTCTGTTAAACATCATTAAAAACAAAAACAAAAACAAACAAACAAACAAAACACATTTTTTTTTTCCTAAGCAGATTTAAGGGGAAAAAAAAAGCTACATGTATTTTTACTCTAGAAGCCAAGTTATCTTTTCTTTGAAAAACTGCAACAATACAAATACATAGCATTCCCAAAGTACAGAAGTTATACAGAGGAAGCTAAAGTTCCAATAAAGTATCCATGTAAATGCCACAAGCTAACCTTATTCCCCTTTATGAAAACAAAATCTCCAGTGTGTATATTTTTATTTGTGCATTGATTTTGTTACTATTTCAAACTGAAAGGTCAAGGAATTTTATCTTGATGACATATCCACCAATATTGTTAAGTCATTAAGGCAAGTGTATTACCAATTTGTTTCTAATACATATGATAAAAACAGATCTTCCATTTGAAGTTCTGTGCATTGTCAGTGCACCCCTCTTCAGTGAGAAATTGAAGCACAGAGCATTTGTTCAATGGTACTGAACATTAAACAAAATTAATAAAAAACAATTTATTTCAAAACTAATTCTGACTTGGACCTATGTAGTCCATCAGATTTATCTCCTACTTAATTTTCTTACAAAATATTCATGACCTTTCAGTGTGTTAGTTGCTAAAATTATTTTAGTTTAACTCCTCCAAGATTGGTAGAATTGTATTTCCCAAATGTTACATCGGGATTTTCTTTTTTTTTTTTTTGAGAAATGGTTCATGAGAATAGTGTTAAAAAGGAAAAAAAAATGGAGTTTAAGTGAAAGTAAGTTCATATTATTAAATCACTTTTAAGAGTAGTAAGAAACCATGGCTTTAAAAGATTATGACATCATAGGTGAGGAGCCTGGCAAGATCATTTAGTACTTAATCAACAGCTTTAGCACTTAAAAAAGTGTGGGGCACCTGTGTGGCTGAATCAGGTAACCTTGGTTTCAGCTCAGGTCATGATCTCAGGGTCCAGGGATGGAGCTCCAAGTCGGGCTCCATGCTGGACACAGAGTCTGCTTAGGATTCTCTCTCTCCCTCTGGCTCTCTTCTCTCTCACTTTCTCTCCCTCTAAAATAAATAAATAAATTCTTTAAAAAATTAAATTTAAAAAAGTGTGAGCTGATGGATGTGCTAATTTGGTGGGAATCCTTTTCTTATATGTACATATATATGTGTGCACCTATATTTTTATATACACATTTATGTATTTATATATGCCTATATAATTATCATGTTATACACTTTATAATGCAATTATATTTGTTCCTAATACTTCAATAAAACTGGGGAAAAACTCCTTATCAAATTCTTCAGTTCAGTTATTGTATTTTTTGACTCAATTTTTGGAGGGTTTCTATTGCTTTCTTGAACCTCTTGTTTTCTCCATGAATTATTTTCCTAATTTTGTTTAATTGACTGTGTGTTCTTGTAATTCACTAAACTTCTTTAAAATAATTATTCTGGGAGCCCCTGGGTGGCTCAGTGGGTTAAAACCTCTGCCTTCTGCTCAGGTCATGATTCCAGCCAGGGTCCTGGGATCAAGCCCCACATCAGGCTCTCTGCTCAGCAGGGAGCCTGCTTCCCTTCCTCTCTCTCTGCCTGCCTCTCTGCCTACTTGTGATCCTGTCTGTCAAATAAATAAATAAAATATTTTAAATAAATTTTTTAAATAAAATATTTAAAATAAAAAAATAAAATAAAAGAATTATTCTGAATCATTTATCTGATGGTTTATGGATTTCCATTTCTTTTGGATCAGTTATTAGAGCTTTATTAGTTTCCTCTGGTGGTGTTGTTTTACCTACCCTTTTGTGATCCTTGATTCCTGACATGGGTATCTGTGCATTTGAGCAATCAGTTTCCATTTTTTGAGTTTATAGATTTGCTTTGGCAGAGATGGATCCTCCTCAGTCTGTTCAGTTTGGGTTTCTAGGTATGTTTGCTGGCAATGCATCTAGGCAGGTAGGGCCCACTAATACAGTCTATTTTGGGATGAGACAACTGAAGAGTTTGGACTGTGAGGTCAGGGATGGGGGGTTGCGCACTGGCTGAGAACAGCTGAGTAGGACTGCTGGTTTGACTCACCAACCCAGTGAGGCTGTAGGATGGGCTCTGTGGTTGCCTGGATTCTCTGGTCAGGCTTACTAGATGGTCACAACTGGGTGCTAAATGCAGTAGCATTTAGCTGTGCATTAGCTTCTCTGCCCGGGCAAGGCAGCAGGATAGGATCCAGAGCCTATATGGCTCATTGTTTGGGAATCCAATCAGTCAAGAGTGTGCACTGAATTCTCTGGTCAGGTGAGGTTCCTGCTTTTGCTGGGCAGATGGGGAAAGCCATGTTCTGTGCTTTCTGTTCAAGGACCACATTAAACAAGGCTGTTGGATGGGCAATGTAGCTTCCTGGTTGGGCAGCTGGAATGCTAAATTCAGGAATGAGGGTCTACAAATTAGTGTTCCTGGCCATGTCTATTAGAAGAAGCGATAAAGCCAGTAAAGGCTCTTTGCTTGTTGTCTTAACCCAAGCCGACTCACTCCCCAAGAGCCCTGGCTGAACAAAACAGCTGGCTTGCTCTGCAGACTACCAACTCTGCCTGCCAGTGCCTCAGCTCAAGTGTTGCTGGCTTATGTAGTTTCTAGGCGTTCTTGCCAGCCCTTTTGTTCTGGATAGGATGGGAAAGGGCCACTCTAGGCCTCTCCCAGCTTGCCCTGAAGAGGTAAACTAGAGGGAGGGGCCAGGAGCTACTTTTAGTCTCAGCTGTAAATGAATCTTCCTGCCTGGACATAACATGGAGACACTCCATACCCAGTGCTAGCTTTGCCTGGGGGCAATCGGCTCTGCATGGCCTCCTCTCCACTCCAGCACTGCTAGTTACACATCTTCTTCTTCTTTTTTTTTTTTTGTCATTTTTTTAAATTTAAGCTTTATTTAAACATATAATGTAACCCCACCACCCTCTCCCAACCCCTCTCCCCCCCACCCCCCTTAGTTTGTTTTATGACATTAAGAGTCTCTTTTGGTTTGTCTCCCTCCTGATCCCATCTTGTTTCATTTTTACTTTTCCTACCACCTTAACCCCCACCCCCGTTGCATCTCCACTTCCTCATATCAGGGAGATCATGTGATAGTTGTCTTTCTCCAGTTGACTTATTTCGCTAAGCATAATACGCTCTAGTTCCATCCATGTCGTCGCAAATGGTAAGATTTCATTTCTTTTGACGGCTGCACAGTATTCCATTGTATATATATACCACATCTTCTTTATCCATTCATCTGTTGATGGACATAATTGCACTACTGGGTATTTACCCTAAAGATACAAACGTAGTGATCCAAAGGGGCACGTGTACCCGAATGTTTATAGCAGCAATGTCCATAATAGCCAAGTTATGGAAAGTTACACATCTTCTAAGTGTTAACATTCTGGCCTGATGGGGCCTAGGAATCCCAGGGGGTGGAGCTATGTTTCAGCCCATTTGCCTTGGAAGGATGGACAGAGGGCATTCCAGACACCTCCCAATTTTATTTTTTTCTTGAAGCTGCTTACCTCTCAGGCTTGGCCTGGAACTACCCTCAGCCTTGAATGCAAATTAATCCCCCTGCTCGAAGTAGCAGGAGAGCCCTCCATGCCTGGTACTGACTTTTTCTCTGAGGTGATCAGGTTTTCCTGCCTGCCTCTCACCTCAAGTATGGCAGAGCCGTAAGGCTTGCCAGCCCTTCTGGTCAGATGGAGCCAGGGAACACTGCCTTCTTTGGTGGGGCTATGACCCTGCTCCTTGCCAGAGTGTGAGCAAACCAGGCTTTGGGGCTGGCAAAACCCCTCACGTGAAGACCCGAATCAGGCAGTTCTACACTCCAGAAAGTTCTCTGGTCAGAGTGCACCACCAGCCTTGATCTGCAGATGAGCAAACTCACTAGAGATCACTAACAGGCACTGCAGGTGTGAATGTTCTGGTCCGAGACCCGCGTGCTGGTCGTTACAAGTCTCTTGAACTTCTCTCTCAGCCAGATTCCCAGTCATTAAACCCCGTGGTTTCCCCACAGTCCCTGGGAGGAAACTAGAATAAGGTTTACCACGGAGTGGCTCACAATGCTGACGGAGCTGGTTGTTCCCCGTGGGCTCTTTTTTTTCCCCATTGGAAGAATCGGAATGTCAGGGGAGACCTCTCTGCAGGAAAGACCCCACTGCACTGCCAGGAGGGAGGAGGCAAGCAAGCTGTGCCTAGCTGCTCCTCTTACCCTTCCTTCTAAGAAGTCTGTCTTGGTCTCTGTGGCATACAGGATGCTTTCAGATTCACCACCGTGTTCTAGGAATCTCTCAGTGGTACCTGTTTATGAAGAGTCGTTAACTGTTCTTCTTGTGAAGGGGAGCAAAGTCAGAAACAGTCTGTGTCGTCATCTTGGTGATGTCACTTCCCTATCATGTCTCTCTACCTCTTATCTTATTTTACTTTTCTGTTAGCTCATATCACCCACTGACATACTGCAAATGTGCTGTACCCTAACTATGTGTGTCTTTCTCTTCCCTCCATCCATATCAGAATGTAAAACTCATAAAAGCAGAAAGCTTATTTTGTTCACTGCGGTATCTCAAGACCCCACAATAATGCACGGCACACAGTAGGAGCTTGTTGAATAAGAGAATCTTCATTTGTTGACTGAATCAAGGAATTATTCTAATACAATCATTGAGATAACCATCCCTCCATTGCTGAAAATTTATTTTCCAAACTTGTTTGCTGCATATATTAGCCCTGTTCTGCTTTTTTTTTGTCCACACATTAAGTGGGAAGTGAAAGAAGAGAGAATTAAAATGACTAAGAACAGTGACATAGCCAATTTTTAGTGAAGAGTGTAACAAAACTGAATTCTGCAGCATCAAATTCTGCCCAGATTATCTAAGTGTCTGGAAGCCCCCATCTAGCCAGGAATACATTACGTGATTCTAGCTCAGGACATACTTTGCTTCTGACAGCTCAAGTCTGTGGTTTCTGAAAGCATACACTCTTTCCCCCTGTCTTCTACACTTGCTCTTGTGAGCAAAAGATAGCCTGATTGTTGCTTCACAATCTAGGTCATTTAACACATCCTGCATAGAATCACGAAGAAGACATGCAAGAACAGAATTTTTTTTTTAATTTATTTCAATCTTGGCTTGATTCAGAATGAAACAGAGGATGCACATTCCCTGAAATGAACACTAGAGTTCTGAAACATGGGGGGAGCAAATCAGGGCTATATATAAAATGGAAGAACGGAAAGGCTTGCAGCAGCAAACTAATTTTAGGACACGTCTTTTAAAGCTATTAGGTTCATTCTTCACAAGTGCTACAGATCAACAAGGTCTGTAATTGCTAAAAGGTCTCTCTATAGGTCTTCATTCCAGAGTGGAGAAAGACAATGGATTGTGTGCAACAGCATTTACAAACTAGTTGTGAAAGTCATGGTTGTGGGATCAGATGAATAGAGTGGGTGGGCAAAAACAACATGCCTTCAATTAGGACTCCAAAAAGAGTGATTTGTCTCCAAGCTCCCTTTGTTTAGGAAGGATTGCAAAGCTGTGCTCCTGCTTAATTATTGTTGCAGACTGCCTCTGCTTCCAGAGTTGGCATGGCTTCTGCTGGTTCCCAGTGTGATGCTGCCAAGGCTGTTTCTATTCCTTTATTGAGTGCTGGCTCACTGGAAACTCTCCTGGCAATAACCCAAGTGCACACATATGCCTGGCCACAACAGTGCCAAATTCCCTCCTAAATGCCTGGGGTGTCTTTGCCTTGTTCTAGTGTGTGCCACTGAGTTTTAAGGGACAGTTCCAAAAAAAAAAAAAAATCTCTATCCAAAGGCTGATTCATTTAATTGGATGATGAATATTCTTGACTTAACACTTTGGTTCTAGCAGTCCATTAAACTATTATTTCTATTGCTGTGTTCTTCATATATAGATATGTATTTTGAAGTTGCCAGACAACTTTCTCCAAAATTTGACAATGATAAACCACAAAAGTAGGTGACTTTGAAGCAAAGCCTAATTCTATCGACTAGGCTTTGTGCATGGCTCCACAAACATTTTTGTCTTATCTTTGACTTATTATAATACCTTGCTTCAAAGGAAAGTGGTTTAATGTGATTCTAATTTCTATCATACTTTCAAGGGCTCTGCTCCTTGGGTCCCTAAAATCAGATTCAAAACTCACTTCCAATAAAACACTTTCAAAATTAATCCCACTGTAGCTTTTGAAGAATATTCTTTCCTACTGTGTTTGCTTCTTTACCTTAGGCTAATTTTGACATTAAGTTAAACAAGGACACAAGTTACCAATTAAATCTGACGAGACTTCATTCTACAAGAGGTGACATCAAAATATTATTGCAAAAGATATAGTACTCTATCTCTATTATCATGATGTATAGTTAATTAACACCAATAAAGCAAGGTTGAATATTTTGATGCATAGTATTTTCATTGTATGTATAATAAGCTGTTTATTCCTATTTAAAACAGTGTTGATTTCCAGACTTGAATTTGTCAGTTCATGTTGTATTCCTTCATTTCTCTTTTAGTTTTAATGATAGCCTGTGTGTGTTGTTATGTATTTGTGTGTGTGTGTGTCTGTCTGAAAAAGTTAAGTGAAAATAGTACAAAAATAGTACAAATCAGAGAGCAAGAAATAATATGAAGTAAATTCTGGCTTCTGTGCTATAAAATGATGTTTAAAATATAGTCATCAAAGATTTGAAAGACTAGAACTAGCTCTGGAGATCTATGCTGTAGGAAGTGGAGGTACGTCAGTGTCAGAAAGGCTTGGGAAAATCTTCGTCCCACCCTTCTTTGTATTTCTCTGTCCCTATGACACCGGGAAATCCCATCTCTTCTGTTTTCTCAGCTTATAATGAAAAAGATTACGATTCCCTGTAGTCTGAAAATGATAAAAGATTCTTTAGATTTGGATCAAGAGACACCTTCCCTCTACACCGCCCCACCTCTATATTCTCAGCCCTACACACTTCTATACAAAAATGTGTCTAGTCACAGTTCTAAAAACATTATTTTGCACTCCATTTCAGTTCTCCCAAGTTAGACACATACTTAAATTATTCATATTTTAATTAGAAGACTCTGTCAGATCACTAAATGTTTCGCACCCTTATTTAGGACTACTAGGATTGTAAAGAGTCGTTTTAATAATGCACCCCCTTATTAAAGTGACTTCTAATCTCAGGATGTGGGAAGGGGTGATCTTGTCAAAGTAGAAGGGTTATGTTGTCACAGTGGTGCCTCTAAATTCATCTCCACTTGTGGTAGGCACCCTAAGGCTCCACAAGGTACAATGTAAAAGTTACATTACTGAATGCTACTCTGCATGAAGCCTGCTTTAAGTGTGAGCTGACCCTAAATGGTCTGCATATCTCTTCAGTCAGTGGTCCTCTGATCTGAGAGGATTAGTCATATATATAATATATGTACATATATAATATATGCACATATATTATATATGTACATATATATTACTTACTTTTATATGTATGTAGATTTATATATGTTATGTACTTATATATGTATGTAGATACACAGATACATACATATGTAGATACATAGATAAATAGATATATCCTTTTATATATATCTATATGTCACTCATATATGTATATGTATACACACAGAATATGTTGTAATCTCTTTGTCTTTGAGACAAAGACAAACTCTTTGAGTTCTCCAGAAAAACAGAACCAACAGGATTTATGCACCCTACACATTTTATATATTTTTATATATAACATACATGTTTTTGTAAATGTGTATTATATACATATGTATATATGCATATAATGGAAACAGAATCAATACATTGGTTATTATTAGTTATGTATTACATACACATACATAACAGAAATAGAACTAAGAGGATATATATTCGCTGTGTATCTGTAGATATGCATAATACAAATTATAGGACTAATATAAAGAGACTAATAATAGGTTACATTAAAATAGAAAATCTTTTTATTTAACTAGTTTAGTCTGTGGATTCTCCTAGATGTCAGTTAGTCTGTTAACAGTGTCACTTGCCACTGTGTAATAGGAGCTAAAGATACAGCAGCAAACAAAAGACATGATTCCTGTCTCATAAAGCTTAGATTCCTTTAAGTGGTCATATAAGTATTACACTTTGTGAAAGATAGTTCTTCATCTTAAAAGCTTAAGGAATTTCTTTAGCATTTCCATGTATCTGAGAGTGTCTGTGGGGAGTGTGCTTTCTTGCTGGTTCCTTAGGAGGCATTGGGACTCAGGTTTTCAAATTTCCTGTTATACATTTTTTTTCTCAAACTACTAAACAGATCTGAGCTAAAGGAGAAAAACATGATTATTAAAAAAATAACTTTA
>ML110665.1:10596-23320 GCA_003697995.1 Taxidea taxus jeffersonii | reverse complement strand
TATTAACACCCGTGAAAGAATTGCTTTCTCTTTCCACTTTATTTTGGTTCATAAACATTTTGAAAATACACGATCTTTGGACATCAGAGATGCAAGGGCCTGCGTGTCCGCAGGCTATTTCCAATATACCTTCTGAGTAATATTTTTAAATAAAAAGAGGGGAAATAACATGTATTCCCACTGCAACCCTCTCTCTCCCCTTCACAGAAGGTAACATTGGGGGAAATTATTGTGAGAAAGTCAATCGACTTTGAACTTATGAGTCATCGATTTGCTTTACATCACTGCTGATTTTTCAATGTCATCTCTGGGTACTTTATGACTTTTTAAATTTGTACACCATTGAAGGCAAGTCTTCTCCTTTCCAAAAATGCAGAGACCAGTCAAATAACAATAATAAAATTAATATACTTATCAACCGAAAGCAGGTTAAGCATTCCTAAATAAAGGGAGTGCACGTGACAACTAGGATATCTGTTTAATGTGTAGGCAATGCTGAGTGGTTCACTCCATAATCCTGAAATACCCTTGACCAGATTTCCAGGAACTGACTAGAATCCTGATATACCAAAAGAGAACAGAATCTGGATGATTGAAATAGTTTTGGCGTAAGAAAACTTATCACAAAACACTTTTAGTCCTGATATTGTTAGAATGAATTAAATGAGAGGTCATATTCAATAGTTTGGTGAGGGTTGAAGTTACGAATTCCTGGAAAAGAGATTTGGTAGTAGCTCATTTGTCACCTTCCTCAGAGACTTCAGTGCTGTTGGGGACCTCGTTAGATGTGCTATCCCACCAGGTAGGTAGAGAATTCTCTTTGTAGGCACCACAATGAAAAGGTTTAACACTTTCCCACCTCCATGACAATTATTTTTTCATTTTATTTTATTTCTTTACAGGATTCATTGTTTATGCACCACACCCAGTGCTCCATGAAATACGTGTCCTTCACAATACCCATCACCAGGCTCACCCAACCCCTCACCCTGCTCCCCTCCAAAACCCTGTTTGTTTCTCAGAGTCCACAGTTTCTCATGGTTTGTCTCCCCCTCCGATTCCCCCAACTCACCTTCATGACTATTAATCTAGTTCTTCCAAGTTCGCTATCCTGCTGGTCTAAACTTTGGCTGTTTCATTTCCTTAGAAATGTGGAAATGTGCCATTAAATGAGAACTCCATTACACTTCATGTAGAGATTATAATATGACCTACATCTTTAATGGATAGTGCTATGATTTCATTTTTTCTAAAATATATTTTACAGAGTAACATATAATCTGTGTCTTTCCTAATTGAAATAAGTCCTGCTCATGTATCAGGATATTGTCTAATTGCTTCTGCAAAAACATTATTGATTATTTAATTGCCAGCTGGTGAGAGTCATTTCACATTAACACATCAGTTCATTATGTTTTCTTCCTCAAATGTCCAAATCAATACTATAATCAGTATTTTTTACCAAATATGCCTTATTAGTGAATTAGTGAATTAGTGAAGTCTAACTCTTATTTATTAAAATTATCTGATTAGAACACAATCCAAACTTTGATGCAAAAGGTACAGTTACTGAATAAGTCGCAAACTTCTTAGCAACTTTAGTTGACACATATTGTTGCCAACAATCAAAAATGTTATTTTAGGGGCGCCTGGGTGGCTCAGTGAGTTAAAGCCTCTGCCTTCCGTTCAGGTCATGATCCCAGGGTCCTGGGATCGAGCCCCAAGTCGGGCTCTCTGCTCAGCGGGGAGCCTGCTTCCCCTTCCCCCTCCCCCTCTCTGCCTGCCTCTCTGCCTGCTTGTGATCTCTGCCTGTCAGGTAAATAAATAAAATCTTTTAAAAAGGGTTATTTTATTGGATTCCCTTCTTATCTGGTTGTGAATTTCTAGAATATTTAGGCTTTGTTTTCTCAATGTTTATCAGTTTTTATCCATTAGAAGTTATTGTTCTTTTAAGTACTGCAGTGGGATAAGTATATTTATTCATTTCCATTTAACATAAATTATTTAACCTCTATATGTGTCAGTTCCCGTCCTAGGCATTAAGATAAAGCAAGGAATGACATATACTGATTCTCTTCATGCAGCTTAAAATCTGGTGGGGAGGTTTAAGACACAGATAAGAGAGACCCAGTTGAGGAAAGAATAAAATAGAGCCTCAGAGGAGCAATTAACATGGAATTCTCAAGGCATGGTAAAATTAACATCAATGTGCCAGGTGGTGAGAAAATTAGATGTGTAGATTCCTTTGTCAGTTATCTAATACTCCATTCATGTCTAGGACACCAGTTATTGAATTTTTACATCTTTCTCATTGAAATATTCTTTTGGAATTAATATTTCAGGCTTAAAATTTATTAGTTATTTCTTTTGTGTATGCAGTGCAAGAACAATGGGTTTAGAGTTCAGAATGTGAGCCTCTATTTTTTGTTTTCCCTTTACCCTTTTAATGAACACATTTGGGGAGAAACTGGACCAAATTTTAAAATTATGAAAGAAAACATATTGAAACCATGTTATGTTATGAAAAAAAAAAAGGTTTGTTCAAAAATATTATATTTATTTTCATTCTCACCTCTCAGATGCAATAAGTACTTATTAAAAAATTCAGCCATTCAGGAAAAGCTCACTTTGGAATCTTGTTTGACTTGGCAAAATATGTCCAACCAGCACTCCTGAAAGTTGACAGGTGCAGGGTAGTGGTTAGGGGTAGTTGTTACAGAATCTGACAGCTTGGAGGGTCACAGATACTTTCAATCCTGGCTCTCCTCTACACACACTGCCTGAGGGTTCAACCTTTGATTCTGTGGTTTAACAACTTTACATTTTACAAACTTCAGGAAGAAGTCCACTGCAATAACTTCAGCCATTAGTGGGCACTTTCATCTTGTAAAATGATTGACCGTATGGTTCTACTAAGAGTTTGCAACTTATTTTCAATTTATTTATTCATTTCAAAACCATGTGAAAATATCCTACATTTCTATACTTTTTTTTTTTAATTTTATTACTTGTTTGATGTTGCTTAGATGGCAAATATTTTTCAGGAGGTTTTGGCCTATTTTTGTCTGTATTTTCAAATGATCTGTCAAAATGAGAAGAGTTTTGATAGTGTTTTCATACATAGGGTGACATAATACTTGGCACTTCTATTTCTTTTTTTTTCCTTTTTTTTTTTTAATTTGAGTGTAGTTAACACACAATGTTGCATTGGTTAAATGTGTACAACATAGTGATTCAGCATCTCTGTATCTTTATATGTCATGTTTTTTCATCTTAAGTGTAGCTGCTGTCAGCATACAACATTATTATATCATTGACCATATTCCCTATGCTGTGATTTTTCATTCGTGTGACTTATTATTGATGTTCCAATTTACATTTAAAATTAGTGATACACTGGGAGCTCAGTTGGTTAAGCATCCAACTCTTGATTTTGACTCAGGTCATGGATCTCAGGGTCATGAGATTGAGCCCTACATTGGCTCCATGCTGGGTATATAGCTGGCTTAAGACTCTCCCTCTCCCCCTAAACTTCCTCACCCCTATAAATAAATTAAATAAATAAATAAGTAAGTAAGCAACACATATTAAAATGCATACATTCTTTTTTAAGATAATTCATAATTACATTTAATTGGGGTCTTCCCATTAATAAATCTTTTGTACTTGACCTCCTTTCTTTACTTTCAAAATACTTTTATTTGTAATTTGAGAAATTTGGACATGATATATTTATTTAGGTCAATGTCACTGCTATTTCTTAGTCTTCTAGCTTATCTTAATAGTCTATGAATTCACATTCCTGCGCACAACTATGAGTAAACTTTCACATTTTCATCAAGAAGTTCTGAGGTTATGAAAATCTGATTAAATGTTTAATGTAGTTAATTTCTACAGATATTCATTTCATCATTTTAATTTTTGTTAGGTCACTGCTATATTTTAATATTACTTTTACCCAGGTTTTTAAATTTTTTTTTTATTTTTTTTATACACATATAATGTATTATTAGCCCCAGGGGAACAGGTCTGTGAATCGCCATTACCCAGGTTTTCAACCAACTTTGTTGAGGCATAATTTTAATACACTAAAATTCACCAATTTTTACTGTTCAAATCATCATATATAGAAACTCAATAGCCACTAGCAAAATATTTTTATCAATCTCAAATTTTATTTCCTTTCCCTTTGTCGTCAGTGCTCTCTCCCCACCTCCCTGAATCTGGCAAATTCTGATCTTCTTTCTAAAATAATAATTTTGCCTTTTGAAATGTATTTTTGCATAAACAAAATCATATGGTGTGAAATCCTTTGTATGGGCTTCTTTCACCTAGCATAGTGCTTTTGACATTCATCCAAGTCGATATTTGTATCAGTCATTCATTTCCTTTTATTTCTGAGTATTCCACTGGATGGATATACTACAAATTATTTATCTGTTCACCAGCTGAGGGACATTTGGATTCTTTTCGATTTGGCTGTTGTGAATAAAGATACTGTGTGAACATTCAATGAAGTGTGAGATCGTGTGGGTTTATGTTTTTATTCTTCCTGGTTAAGTATTTAAGGTAGGAATTGCTATGTCATATAGTAAGATGTTTAATTTTTTAAAAAGCTAACAAAATATTTTCCCAAGTGGCTGTAACATTTTATCTTTCAAGTTGTCTCACATCCATGTAAAAATCAGTCTTCTAAAAATATCATTCATTGCAACATGTATGTAGTTCAAACTCACTGTGGTTTTAATTTGCTTTTCCCTGATGAAAATGATATCAAGCATTTTTTTTTTCTTTAAAGTAGGCTCTGTCCCCAACATGGGGCTCGAACTCCTGACCCCAAGACCAAGATTCACATGCTCTACTGACTGACCAGCCAGGCACCCGGATAACAAGAATTTTTAATGTGCTTATTTACTAATCCTACATGTTTTTTGGTGAAACATCTGCTCACATCTTCCCATTTTATCATCGTACATTTTTTCTCTTCTTGTGTGTTGTCACTAAATATATGCTCTGCATATATTCTAGATTTAAATTCATTTTTAGAAAATTTGTTTTTATATATATTCTCCCAGTCTGTGGCTTGTGTGTGTTTTTTTTTTTTAAGATTTTTTTTTAATTTATTTGACAGAGAGAGAGGGAGAGAGAGCAAGCAAGCACAGGCAGACAGAGAGGCAGGCAGAGGCAGAGGGAGAAGCAGGCTCCCTGCCGAGCAAGGAGCCCGATGTGGGACTCGATCCCAGGACACTGGGATCATGACCTGAGCCGAAGGCAGCCGCTTAACCAACTGAGCCACCCAGGCGTCCCTGTGGCTTGTGTTTTTATTGATTTCACACAGCATTTTGAAGAGAAAGAAATGTTAGATTCTTATGACATTTATCTTTTTTTTCTTTTATGCTTTTTCATGCTTTATTTAAGGAAGTTTTATCTAACCAAAGTTTACTAAGACTTTGCTCTATGATTTTTCCCAGATTAATAAATTTATCTCTTACACATAGGTTGAATTTTTAATTTATGTATATGTTTTAAGTTAGACTTGAAGTTAAATATTTTGCACATTGATATCCAATTGTTCTAGCACCACTTACTGAAGAGGTTAAATATTTTCCTCCATTAAATTGCCTCAAAAACTGTGTTAAAAATCAATTGAACAAGTTATTTCTGGACCTTGTATACTGTTCCATTGATCTATATGTCAGTCTTGACACTGATACTGTATTGTTTTGAACTTATCTCCAACATTGATTTTGTTTCTCCACAACATTTTTGCTTATTCTAGACCTGTTGAATTTCCATAAAATTTTATAGACTGGCACTTTTTATTTAAAAAAAATAATTTGTTGGTGTTTTAATTAGTATTTATTTGAGTCTGCAGGTATTTGGGGGTGAGTTGACATCTAGCCAATTTTGGGTCTGTATTCTTTGAACATGGCTGATTCCTCTATTTATTTAGGTTTTCTTTAATTTTTCTCAATAATCTTTTGCAGGCTTCTACATGTAAGTTTTATAGAACTTCTATAAACTTTATCTCTAATATTTTCACATTTTTGGTGAAATTGTAAACAGTAATTTTCTAAATTTCAATTACAGTTTTTTGTCATTGTGAGGATGTTGAAATAAAATTGGTAAGTGTAGGATGACCAAGTTGTAAACTGTAGCCTCTCAAACTCACATCCAATTTTTAGTAATTTTTCATAGGTCCTCTGCATTACCTATATACATAATCATAACTCCTGTAGATAACAATTTTACTTTTTTTGTCATTTCAGTTTGTATACTTTTTATTTCTTTCCTTGCCTTATTTCACTTCTATGACCCTCTTTCAGCACAATGTTGAATACAAGGAGAATAAAATAGGTGAAAGCATTCAGTCATTCGGCATTATATACATTAGCTATAGGACTTTAGTTTTCCTTTATCAGGCTGAAGATGTGTCTTTCCATCTCTTGTATGCTGAGAATTGTTTTCAGGAATGGATTTTGAATGTAATCAAGTGATTTTTCTGTATTTATTGAAATCATATTTATTGTTTCTTTCTTAGGGTGTGTTAGGATGGTGAATTACATTGCTTGATTTTCAAATCTTAGCATGGTTTGCATTCCTTGGCTAAATCTCACTTTGATGCATTCTCCTTTCTTCAAATATATAAATAAACTTTTTTTTTTGCTTAATTTCATTTTATAAACTGTTGTTAAGAGTGAAGAATATTGTTTAGTACTTTTATTTTTTTGTAAAGTCTTACTATCCAAGTAATGTTGGTCTCAATGCAAAATGACTTAGGAAGTGTTTCTCCTTCTATTTTCTCAAGGAGCTTACAGATAATAAAATTATTTATTCCATTAAGTGTATAATATTATTCACCACTGAATACTTAACAGACTAAAGTTTTTATTGTGGGGAAGTTTTAAGTAAAATACAATATTTTTAATGAATGTAAGATTATTTGGTCTAATTCTTTCTTCTTAGTGAGCTTTGGCAGCATCTCCTTTAAGGGGTCTGTCTATTTTGTTAGGTTATTGAATTGATCAATATACAGTTTTTCATCATATCCCTTTATTAGATTTCTCACATCTGTGAGATCTATAGTGATGACTGTTATATTATTCCTGATATTCATGCTTGTGTCCCCTCTCACTTTTTCTTGATCAGTCTGGCTGGAGGCTGTGGAACCATGTTCATTTTTTCAAATATGTAGCTTTGTTATCATTGCTTTTATCTGCTCTTTCACTGTTTTCTATTTCATTAATATTTGCTCTTTCTTTTTATCATTTTCTTTCTTTAATTTGAGTTTAATTTGTTATTTTTCTTCTTTCATCAGTGGAAGATTAGAATATTTGCTTAATATTATGCATTTTATCTTTCATGAGTTCAAATATTAAAATTCCCTTGTGATTTCTTCTTTGGACTTATTAGTTATTTGAATTGTGTTGTTTGATTTCCAAATATTTGAAGATTGTACAGAGAGCATTCTGTTATTTATTTCTGTTTCTATGCCATTGTGTTGAGAGAACACACTCTGTTTTATCTGAATCCTTTTACATGTATTGAGACTTGTTTTATGACACAAAATATGGTTTATCTTAAAGAATTTTCTGGGTGTACTTGAAAAGAGTGTGTATTCTGCTGTTGCTGTGTGTTCTATCAATATCAATAAGATCAAGTTGGTTGACAATATTATCTGTACATCTTCTCTATACAGTAATGTCTTCTCTATAATCATACTGATCACAGAGGAAGGAGAGTTGAATTATCTAAATATAATTTTGAAATTAAAATTTCAAAAAAATTGTGAATTATCTACTCACATATTTGAAGCTCTATTAATAAGTATGTGTACACATTTAGGATCATTATATCTTTTTGGTGAATTGACATTTTATCATAAGGATATATCCCATTTTGGGGCACCTGGGTGGCTCAGTGGGTTAAGCCTCTGCCTTCCACTCAGGTCATGGTCCCAGGGCCCTGGGATAGAGCCCCACATCAGGCTCTCTGCTCAGCAGGGAGCCTGCTCCCCACCCCCCACCTGCCTCTCTGCCTACTTGTGATCTCTGTCAAATAAATAAATAAAATCTTAAAAAAAAGATACATCCCGTTTTATCTGTGCTATTATCCTTTGTTGTAAAATTCCTTTCTCATACATTATTATAGCTACTCAAGCGTACTTCTAGTGGACTTTGTAAAGTAAATGATTTTCTGTCCTTTGATTTTTCACCTATTGGTTCCTTTCTATTCAAAGTGTATTTCTTGAAGTTGTGCATTGCTTTTTTTTTTTTATAACCCCATCTGACTTTTGTGCCTTTCAATTGGTGTGTTTACACTATTTGCATTAAATGTGATTTTGCTGTTTGTTCTTTTTTTGTTAAATAATTTCTTTGTTTTCCCACTTCCTTTTCAGTAAACAAAGTATTTTTGTGTGCACCTATTAGATGGCCATGAGAGTTTAATAGCTTTAACTTTTGTCTGAGTTATTTCTCTGGAGTTTAAAGTATGTATCTTATACTATCTTATTGTCTTATTGTCTATCTTCAAAAAATATAATACCACTTTATAAATGTTGCTGGATTCTTAAAATAGTACAGTGCTTCTCCCTCATCCTTTTCCCAATGGTTGTTACAATTTTCATTAAATTTTATAACCCTGCAACATATTACTTTGCTTTACATAGTCACTTATTTTGGGAAAAGATGATTTCAAAATAGGATTTTTACATATTTACCTACACAATAATTATTTTCAGTGTTCTTCATTGTGTAGATCCAAATTACTTTGACATCTTCTGCCTTAAGAACTTTAACATTTCCTTTTTTTTTTTTTATTTGACAGAGAGAGATCACAAGTAGGCAGAGAGGCAGGCAGAGAGAGAGAGAGGGAGGCAGGCTCCCTGCTGAGCAGAGAGCCCGATGCGGGGCTCGATTCCAGGACCCTGAGATCACGACCTGAGCCAAAGGCAGCGGCTTAACCCACTGAGCCACCCAGGTGCCCCAAGAACTTTAACATTTCTTATAATCCATGTCTGCTGGCAGTGAATTATCTCAGCCATTTTTTTCCCCTAAAAGTCTTTATTTTGCCTTCCTTTTTGAAAGACATTTTGTGGATTACACTTCTAAGTGGATAGTTATTGTTTTTTATTCCCTCAGTACTTTAAAGGTATCACTTTATTGTCTTATGGCTTGCTTTGTTTCTGGTGAGAAGATTGCAGTTATTCTTATCCTTGTTCCATTGTTTCTTTTTTTTTCTGGCTTTGTGTTCAGAGATATTATTTTTATTAGTGGCTTCCAGCAATTTTATTCTTAAATGCCTTGATGTAGTTTTCTTTATGTTCTCTGTGATCTTTTTTAACTTTTTGCATTTTGTGTTTATATTTTTCATTAAATATGGAAAATTACACCATTTTTTTTCAAATAAATTTCTGTCCATATTCTTTTTGAGTCTGGTTCTGAATGCGATAGGCTGATTGATTTTTTTTTTTTTTTTGAGAGAGAAAGAGTACCCGTGAGAAGGGGGAGAGAGAGAGAGAGAATCTTAAGCAGACTCTGCACACAACATAGAGCCCAATGTGGAGCTCAATCTTACCACCCTGAGTTTATGATCTGAGTTGAAGTCAAAACTCAGATACTTAACGGACAAAGAAAGCTACCCTCATGCCCCTGATTGATATTTTTCTAAATATCACTATTAATAACTTGTTCATATGTTGGCCTCTGCTAATATTTTCATTTCAGTTTTCTTCTGTGTTTCAGTTAGCTTCTATTTCTATGTATCTATATTCATTGATCTTTTATTCTGAAGTTTCTTTTTTCAAGATTTATTTATTTAAATAAGAGAGAAAAGGGGAAAGACAGAAAGAGAAGGAGAAAGAATCTCACACAGACTCCATGCTGAGCAGAGTCCCACGTGGGACTCCATTTCATGACCCTGAGATTATGACCTGAGCTGAAATCAAGAGCAGAAGGCTAAATTGACTGTACAACCCAGGCACCACAATTCTGAAGTTTCTAATCTGTTAATGCCTTCCAAGTGTTTTTATTTCAGATATTTCATCTCTAGAAATTCAATTTCATTCTTTTTATACCTTCCAGTTTGCTATTCCTTATAATTCACTTATCGTATACTATCTTGAATATGGGTTATATTTATAATAGATGTTTTAATGTTTTTTATTGCTAATTCTACAATCTTTTTCTTTTCTGGGTCAGCTTCCATTTGGAATTTTTCTTGTTATCAATCATATTTTCCTGTTTTGTTTCATGGTTTTTAGTTTTTGTTTGGATGTTGGGCATTGTGGATTTTATGTTTTAGTTTCTTGGGTGTATGGCATGTTCCTTTAAATATTGTTAGGTTTTGTTTGAGACACAGTTAAGATACTTGGGATCATTTCAAATGTTTTAAAGCTTGTTTGTCAGGTTTGTTAGGATGATCAAGACAAACCCTTAGTATAGAGTTAATTTGTCCTTATTACTAATATAATATTCTTCTGAGCACTATACACTATGCCCTTTATATTAGTAAGTCTTTCCAGTTTGGCTGGTTGGGACATTAACTTTCCCCAGCTCTTTGTGAGCTACAGGCATTATTCCACATTCCTTCCTAATACTTCTTACCCTAACTTCAAATAATAGCCTCTCATGTATGCAAAGTTTTGTACTTAGAAAAAAATGAGAGATGCCCTATTACAAATAGGCAGTTCTCATAACTGTCAATATCTCTTCTCTAGCATTTTGTGCTGTGAAAATTTTAACCACTTTGTTCTTCCAAACTCTAAACTCTGCCTCCTCAGATCATCAAGAATTCAAAACTCTGATTAGTCCCCCATATTTAAGTCTGGAAACTATCAAAGCAATAAGCTAGAATAATAATGGGGACTCACATTTTTTGTCATTGATGTTATACTCAAGAATCACTTTCTTATACAGGCCTCTGCCTATTCCTCAGTATTTAAAAAATGGCTGCTTCATATACTTTATCCAGTTTTTCACAGAATTTTTGTTTGTTTGTTTTTTGAGATTGGAAATAAATTTCATTTCTCTTATTCCATTTCCACTACAAACAAAAACCAAATTTTAAAAAATATATTATAGGATGTATTTGTTTACATCGAAATTTACTGTGTAATTAGTTTCCATTTCTATTCATATTGAAAGTATATCCTAAATGGTAAAATGCCAAACTACTTGTGTTTAGTTGTGCTATGCCAATTATTTGTTAGGTGACCTTGGATAGGCTTCTTAACATCTCTGTGTCTCAGTTTCCCATAGTGACAGCTTCTCAGAATTGTTGAGATGATTAAATTAGTTGACACACGTATATAAAGTGCTTAAAGTTGTGTCTGTCATATATTAAGATATTATTATCTTTAATTTTGTTATCTACTCATGTATTTTTAAATCAGAAAATCAAAACCAATTCTTAGTATAACAGTATCTGTGGGCACACATTGCATTTTGTTTTTACAATTTTTAAAATCCACTTTTGAATAAGTTATGTCAGTACTTTAATATAAGGAGGCTCATTAATCTTGTGCTTCTATTTGTTGCTCTTGTTTCAAGCTCTTATTTAAATTCTAGTTAGTTAACATGTAGTGTAATATTATTTTCAGGAATAGAATTTCCTGATACTTCATTTATATACAATACCCCGTGCTCATCAAAAGTGTCCACCTTAATACCCATCACCTATTTAGCCCAGCCCCTGAACCACTGCCCTTCTAGCAGCCTTTGGTTTGCTCTCTATAGTCAAGAGTATGTTTTATGCTTGCCTCTCTTTTCTTTTTTTTCCCCTTCCTATGTTCATCTATTTTTTTTTCTTAAATTCACATATAAGTGAAGTCATATTGTTTTTGTCTTTCTCTGACTGACTTATTTCACTTAGCATAATACTTTCTAGCTCTATCCACTTTGTTGCAAATGGCAAGATTTCATTCTTTTTGATGATTGAGTATTACTCCATTGTATATTTATACCACCTTTTCTTTATCTATTCATTGTGAATCTGTTGTTTCTTGTGTTGTTAATTTTAGCCATTCTGACAGGTCTGAAAGAATATCTTATTGTAGTTTATATTTCCCTGATGATGAGTGATGTTGAGTATCTTTTCATGTGTCTGTTAGTCATCTGCATGTCTTCTTTGGAAAAATGTCTATTCATGTCTCCTGTCCATTTCTTATCTGGATTATTTGTTTTTTGGGTGTTGGGTTTGATAAGGTCTCTATATATTTTGATACTAACCCTTTATCAGATATGTCATTTGCAAATATCTTCTCCCATTCCATAAGTTGACTTTTAGCTTTGTTGATTGTTTCCTTCACTATGCAGGAGCTTTTTATCTTGTTGAAATCTCAATAGTTCATTTTTGCTTTTGTTTCCCTTCCTTCTAGAGACATGTCTAGTAGGACATTACTATGGCAGGTGTCAAAGAAGTTGCTGCCTGTATTCTTCTCTAGGATATTGATGGCTTCCTGTCTCACACTTAGGTCTTTCATCCATTTTGAATTTATTTTTGTGTATCATATAAAAATGTGGTTCAGTTTCCTTCTTCTGCATGTTGCTGCCCAGTTTTCTCAACATCATTTGTTGAAGAGACTGTCTTTTTCACATTGGATATTCTTTCCTACTTCATTGAAGATCAGTTGGCCATATAATTGAGGGTTCATTTTTGGGTTTTCTGTTCTGTTCCACTGATTTATGTCTGTTTTTGTGCCAGTACTATACTGTCTTGATCACTA